>JAQGBQ010000400.1:0-23151 GCA_034698485.1 Vertagopus arboreus | reverse complement strand
AAATATATTATCAAGATGATACCTCTAGAGTCCGTTGATTTTAACCTTAATCGTCATATTGGAGGATGGAGAAAACTAAAATGTCAAAAACTGAGAAAGTTATCTAGTGTACAAACTTATTTTTTATGTATTTGTATAATCAATGCAATAGAGTAGTCTTTATCAAGATGATCCAGAATCGAAGACATTGAGCCTTTGGTTAATAAGATACTCTCTTTGTCTTTGTGAATTGTTTTTTGGTTTTAAGGTTATTCGTTTTATTCATTTTTTTTACTGAAATAAAACATTTGTAGACAGTTTAAGTTTAAGTAACGGTTGACAACTATTATCCAGATGGAATCTATCACAGTAATTAAAAATAACAAGTCTATGTTAAATTATTTCTGGAGTCAGGTTCTATCAAATATGGTTTAAAATTAATTTATCTGAACTTGTAATAAATTTTTGAATTTTAAACGGAATGTAACCTCATTTTTTTAAATAGCAATATCCGAATAATTTTTATTTAAAAATTTATGGTCCTAGACATTTTTCACTTCGCAGTTTTGTATAAAAAATAAATAATCTAACCTGATGGATTTGTAAACAATCAATTCTGCCACTCCTTCTTCTTATTCCTTAGCATTTCAGCAGCATATCCATTTTATGATTATCAAATAGCTTTCTATATTTGGCTCAACTTTTGTAGTACTAGATACTAAATACTACATAAATGTAAGTGCGGAGTCTGAGATGAGAAGGACACATCGATTGCATTTCTTTGTAAGTTGTAACTTATTCGAGACCAAAGGATTTCTCAGGGTTCGATGAACAGTGTCAACAAAACTTCTTGCAAGCCAAATAACTCTAGAGAGTTTATTTCTTTTGATGAATTCATGTTCAAAACACGGTGAGACGTTGTGTTGAATTTTTGCTAAAAACGTGTCTCAGAAATTGCCACCAAAAATTACAATAATTTTCCTAACATTTGCATAAAATTAAATAGATGAAATAAAACTGTATGATGAACCCTGAGAAGCACAAAATTAGAGACACTAACCCAAATAATGTCGATGTTGATATGCGTCTCTGGTTCCTATCAGTCCGACATTGAGACTAAGAGATGACATTGAGACATTTGAGACTGAACTCCATGAACCGAACTTTGTGACTAAAGTACGAAAATACGATATATGAGCTAGTGCATATGAAAAGGGACCTAGCTGCCAAATCTTACTTTTTAGATAATAGCAAAAGAGTAAAAGAAAGCAGATATGTCACAATAGTAAAACGATTGTTGAAAAAATCATAACTTCGTTTGTAGTTGTCCTTTTGGCATGAAATAAGTTGAAAATTACGCGTAAAATAACGTGGAATTCGACTAGTCCATTGTCGCTAAAGTCTCAAATTGGCAGCTAGGTCCCTTTTCATATGCACTCTCACATATATAAAACAAATGCTACAAAAGTAAACATCTCTTCAAATATTTTATTAACCTGGCAGAAGTTTCAATGGATATGGGTGATAGGTGAAATATAATAATCGTAACATAGCAAAAGTTTGCCCTACTTCTTCCTTGTAATTTTATGATGCAGATTCTTCTTCTCTGGGTCATCTCAGTATCCTGATAAGTCCTGATTTGATACAAAATAAACTTTACCTTTTGTCTCCTTTATAACATATTTCGGTGCAAAATCGTTCCTACGATGAAGACGTTCACGAAAACCGATATTTGACCACCCCCGTTAACCCAGAAACCGCGAACAGACGGATACAAACGGGGTGGGTTTCACCCCTTCGCTACGTGCGTTTGTAACGGTTTATTTAAATGGTTAAGTATTTCTCATTTGAGATATTCCGACTAAAAATTGCTATCTTCTCAATTTAACTTCAGAGAAAAATATTATGGGTTAGTACACTATACAGTTGTACAAGTTATATTGAGATGACGGCTCTTTTTAGTCAGAATATCTTATTTAACTAACTAGAAGAAAAATTACACTCACAATGATTACAAACCCAGAGATTCTACAATATTTTTGTAAGATCAGTCTTTTTCCAAAAATAATATAAAGAAGAAAATGGTGAACACAAAAAAGTTACCAAGATATTAATTTTTCATGACTTTGCACATTCCAAAATATTCGGCTTAAACCTATATGTAACAAGCAGATCAAATCGTGCTCAAGTACCCAATGTTTGAGAAGGATTTGCATATTTGGATATTCTTAAGAATATAATAATGCGTATGATATTGTGTTTTAGAATTTCAAGTAGCTCTTCAGTGCTTAAGAGCAGTAGGTAAAATAATGAACCTCAACCACTTCAACCCTAGAAGCTTGCAGAATATTTTGCAGAAAAAAATCAAATACTGCTACTACATATTGTGTTTCTTTTTTTCTATTTTCAGGGTTCGGCAATATTTTTTACTTTTCTTTCATACCCATTGGAAAAATTTGGGAAATAGTCAAATAATAATGTATTTTTCAATCCTTTTGAGGATATGAAATATCATTCTACGTTTTACAATTTATCAATGAAAACTTCTTGAAATTTCCGTATTTATTTTTCGTTTTCAATTTTTCAACAAATTTAAGGGTATGAAATTTGATTAAATTTCATTTTTGATTTTACACTGGAAATTTGACTCGCCAACGTTGTCTATTTTGATTACGTTGCGTTTAAAACTGAGCCTTTTAACAGAGGCAAAAAAGTGATAATGATTATAAAAAGAATCGTTTTATTGTTAAATAGATTTTACTTCTAAAATCCTGATTTTCGAGTATATTGACCAACATTTTGGCAATTTATATATTGAAACAATAATAATTGGATCCTAAAATTAATTTCAAATCAATTCAACAACATCTTCAGTTTGGTTTGAAGTTAAGTTGAGATAAATAGACTTTAAGTAATATTTTTCATGCATTTTCTAGCTCTTAAGTTTTAATTTGTGGTGTCTAGTTCCGCAATTTTTTTGTTACAAATTTCCAAATAAAAAAACTGTTAAAACCGTAAAGTCTTCTAAATAATATTATCAATTTTTTTCCTCAACCAAAATACGGCATTTGCAGTAAAATATACCTGGAAAGGGCTAAACGGTTTTACTTTACACTTTCTACACATTTTCTGTCTGCTACATACATACATATAAATAATTGCATAAAAGGATTTGATTGAACTTTGTTTTCCAGCTTAGTCCTTTGGTTGTTAATCATAGGAAGTAATCAATTTAAAATTTCAATTCGGGTTTAATCTCACTAATTTCACTCTTTGATAAAACCTTGTTGATCGAGTTTCTAGCAAATGAGCTTAAATAGACATAGACGACCTAGTATTAAGAGTAGATTTAAAGACCTATAATCATAGCCAGAAGGGCTGTCCACAAATGACTTAAGTATGTAATATGTATTTTTGGGCCAAAATAGACAATTTTTTGTTCTAGGATTTTTTGGCAAAATTGATTTTGGCAAAAATCTGGAACTCAATTCTTCTATTGTCTGGGCCAAATTGACGGCAGGAAATATGATCAAATATGACTAATTCAATTCTTATAACACAAAATGATTCCATGGCCTTTTCCGGGTAATATTGCCAACCGTGTTCTATTTGCCAAAATGATTTATGGCCAATTGACCGATTACCCGTTTTTTTAGTTGTAATTTTACATTTGTTTCGAGTGGCACAAAGCTAATTGCCGGATTTTATTTAGTTTTAATGATTTCGTCCAATAATTTTAATGGCTTTTAACGGCATTAAATAATTTCGCGAAGTCAAGTTATTCAATCTTTAATTGGTTTCGTCCAGTATAGTTTTTGTGAATTTTAATGGCATTTTACTTTATATATAAAAACCATTCAAAGCCAAGTAACATTTAAGAAACATTAGTGCTAGAAATTAGTTTAGTGTTTTTTTACATTAAATATTGAATACAGATATGTAGATTTTGTATTTTTTTTTGTTTTGTGAACAATCCTGTAGTCAAACAAATGTAAATAAATTGTGAACTATCCAACTGAAATTGAGTAAATATTTTGAACTACAGCAGACTAATTGATGTTTTCAGGTATTTTATTCTTCACTTGATTCCTGCATTCACTTCCGAGAAAGAGACCTTGGAGAATTTCCTGGAATTATTTTTATTAATTTAAATTGTCTACTCTTATGGAAAATTGTGACAAAATGAGTAAAAATTATAAGAGCTTTAAAATGTTTTGGTTGTTGATTCAGATTGGCCAATAGCTTATATAATAGCGTGGGTCAAAATTGACTCACGTCTTACAATTTTGTACCTTTTTGAAAAGTTTTTACTGAAAAAATAAATTGAATTATCAAATTAGAATCCCAAGAAATTACTTTATTAAAACCTCGTTTTAAAACCAGCCAATGCAATCACTTTTAACGAAATTGCCCTTTTCTCTATTTGTTTACTGAGCTGAGTGTTGACCGAGAAGAGAAATGCTATGTGGTAATTTAATCAAAACATTTTATATTGAAATTGCTTTAGATTAAAGTAGTTTTTCTTGAAATACACATAAGTAGATTCTTATAACTTAGTATTTAAAATTTAGAAAGTGTCAAAAAAGTATTAAATAATTCTGTTTTTCAAAACATGTCGAAAATCGGAACAAGAAATCCTAGAAAAGATGAGACCTTATCATTTGTCATTGAAGTAGATTGGGATATAGAAAACTATAGAAAACCATTGTCGTCAAATTTATTTGAAACAAGTATTTTCGAAATGCTTCGAATTTATTCCAAATTCCTATATTATTTATTCATCTTCCCGTACAAAGTTGTGGAAGTCGGACCAAACAACATTCAATTCGTCACCTCCAAAATTCGAAAAGTATGTAACAATGCTACATATTTGTGGCAGTCTCATGAAAAAGAGCCCGGTAGTTGCCATAAGAGTTAAGAATTTGAATAACATTTAGAAGTAGCATTTAACCCATAGAAAAATTCTACCAGGTTAAAGTAAACCTTGCCCTTTTTGCAGAGACTGCCACATTTATTTAATTAAATATTAAGACAATACGTATAATAAAAATTGCTTGATTTTTATATTTCCTCGGTTTATACTGTGGTTTATGTGAATAAATCAAAAAACATAAATATATATATTTAAAAAAAAACAGATGGAATATTAAATCATTTATGCGATTCTTTGTGATTGATTTCTTACAAATTGAATGCTACTCGCGGAATATCTATTTACTTTACACAATTAAATAAATTATTAAGCATAACAGAATATGGACTTTAAAATACTAAATCTTATATATTTTCAGGTAATTTGTTTAATTCCTCATATTATTTGTCACATTTTATTAATCTTAAATTTACAATCCTCCTTATCCGGAAAAAGTATTCAAGAAGATCCAACGAAACTATTCCGACTTGCTACAGCCATTACTTACGTAGCGAATTCAATAAACTTTACAATGATTTGTCTGTGGAATAAGAACGGATTGAAAAGTCTTTTGACGATCACACATTCTGTTTATAGGAACAAGAGTCGGGAATCAAAAACAATCAAGGTAACTAAATTAACCTGTGACTTTGTTTAATTTTTTTTAAATTAATTCTTGATTTAATTTTTTAATCTGATTGAAAAAGCCGTAGTCTATACAATCTTTAATTGTATTACAGTTCATAAATTTTTTTTTTAAATTCAAACACAGCTGAACATTATGAAAGACTGTTTAATTTTCGAGTATTAGGTTTATAATGAATACTGAATCTGAATTTTCGCAAAAATAAATTTTTTTATCCAAAGGGAATCGAACCCCTGACCTCGAATTGCTGGCTCGTGCTCTTCCACTGAGCTAAATAATTTTTTTTAAATTTCAGAGAACAATCCAAGCAGTTTTGTTATATATGGGCGTCATTTTCATCACGACTCGATACACTATCGGAAAATTTGACCCAGAGGACACAATTTCAAGCCCGATGGATTTGATAAACTCTATTTATAAAGATCGATACAACTTTCTTAGTTGGGAAAGTAAGGTCAGAACGCTAGATGATGAAGACGTCAGCGAATTTTGGAAAATCAGTGTCGCTATCGTTTGCTTTTTCTGTCCAATTTGTATCGGTTTGATTGGTAACAGTGGGGATACTTTTGTTAGTTTCATTGGACTTTTCTTCTACATTGCTAGTAGAGACTTTTGGAAAATTGTTAAACAAAGTGGCAAGAGATCTAAGGATTTAGAACAGGTAAAATTAGTCAGTGCATATGAAAAAGGACCCAGCTACCAAATCTTACTTTTTAATACGTCAATGGAACATCTGTAGTTCAATTGGCAGAGTATCTGTCACCGGAAGATGCGGGTTCGATTCCCGCCGAGTAATCCTCTTTTAGCAAATTTCAGATTTCGAATTTCATTTTCAAATCAAAAACTCAACTTAAAACTTCCATTTTCAAAAATAGCAAAAAAGTAAAAACAAAGCAGATATGCCACAATAATAAAACAATTTTTTTAAAAATCCATAACCTCATTTGTAGTTATCGATCGGGATAAAATAAATTGAAAATTACTCATAAAATAACGTATAATTTGTTTGACTAGTCCATTTTCTCTAAAGTGTACAATTGGCAGCGAAGTTCCTTTTCATATTCACTCTCACATACATATATTAATTGATTAAAAATTCAGCTGGATTTAAAAAAAAAAATAGACATAAAGAATTGTAAAAATTATTTTTTGAAATAGTTATTGCTACTGTACCGAGAGATGAAGTCGTTAACAGAAGACATAAACAAAGTCACTGGAATGCAAGTGCTGTTATATTTAATCGCAGGAGTTCCATATTATGCTTCAAATTTTACGACCATTTTTGACACTCCGAATTGGGGGAAACGACTCATGATTTCGTATTACCTTCTGGTCTACATTATTTCTGTGTCATTTGCTGCTGAAGCACATCGAAAAGTAAGTTCTGTAGTCTTTAAATTGAATTTTTTTGTCATCAATTAGATTAAAATAAATGGTCAACAACGTTAATTCTTCGAAATTTCCTTGCAAAGTTAACAGTTATCATGATGAAATAAATTATTACGAGGGTTAAATAATAAAAATTAAATTAAAAAGAGCTGCATAAATAAAAATCTGAACATTTTGTCAATATAATTTAATGACTCAAGCATATTTTTTATTAATTTTAGATGCAAAGATTTCCGGACTATGTATACCGAAATTTTTCAGCTAAACTCAACGGACATAAAGGTCAATACAATTACGCATTGAGTATAACCGAAATCTCGAGAACTCAGATTGGACTTAAAGGTCATGGCTTCTTTACGATATCTTATAGCTTTCTGGGAAATGTGAGTTAAATGTTATTTTTGTAGCTAGATATTAACTCTTCTTAAACGAATATTTTCAATTAAACTTTTTTTAATGTCTTTGCAGATAGTTGGTCTATTAGTGACTTACATAATCATCCTTCTGCAATTTCAAAGTTCTCCTTAACATGTATAGCAACACAATTGAATATGAAACATATTATAAACAAGCGTTTAGCTACGCAAAAGGGAATTCTAGGTGAGCGTAGTGTAGCAGTATGTAACATTTCAAATTTTTCCTTTAAACAGGATAAAGCTCTTTATTAACCCTTCAAAGGCATTTAAGTACATGTCATAGTAACTTAAAATGCATAGTATTTTTTTTTTTACTAAGTAGGTTTCTTAAAATAGCCTTTGCTATTCGAATTTTGGACCTACGACCCTGAAATTTCGCCAGATTGAAGCTAGATAATGTACCTGCTTGAAAATCAGAGATTTATCAGAGATTGCGGATTTTAAGATTGGAAATCGATTTTAAAGCATGAAAGAGTTGGAATTTAAAAAATCCGACCTGATAGCGGGACATGTACATTTTATTTATCAAGTTTTGGTCGAAATCGCTTGACTCTAGGTCAAAAGGTCAAGGCTGTAGGTCGTTTGACAGATTTCAAAGGTCCGGCCGAATGCATATCTAGGTGAACCTAGTAACCTAGCGTTGCTATCGTTACCTTTTGATGCATCACCTAGAAAAAATTAAGATGAAAATTTTAAAAATCAAGAAATTTAAATACTGGTCTTATTTTGATTGATTGATTGATTTATTACACTCTCTTATGATATTTGACAGAATACAACTACTAATTATTGAACTAAATCTGTAGAATTACCTACAATATTATTTAAATTTAGACACAAAATCTTAATAGTAGTCATAACTCATATCATTATCATTTAAAAACTTACTAACTAATAAAATATGTATTTAATTGGCAATTGGGGAGTTTCTTAGATGCTTTCAAATCATAATTTATTTGATTTTGTAAAAAAAAAAGAAAAAAAAAAAAAAGTAACAATTATGAGCAAGCAAGCACAACCAAAGCTTTTGGTCTAAATTTTTTTATAGGGTTAATCGAGATTAGTCAAGGTCCATTATGGACTCACAGCTTTTGATATGTATTGTTATGCTTTTAAAAAGTTGTGTGCTAAAAGAGATGAATTAATATACATGAAAAAAATTATCAAACGAAATTTCAACTCATAAATTTTTTTATCAATTCATTGCAAAACGAGAAAATTGATTTTTTTAACGAAATGACCTTGCTTTATTTACTTACTAGGTGTTAACCGAGAAATGAATAAAAATGTATGCTATAATTTAATTCAACTATTGCGACTTGAATCCATATCGATTTATCAATTATGACCGACTTAAGAAGTTTTTCTCGAGTCTTAAGAAATCTCAAACTAGGATGTTATATTTTTAAAGTTGTATTTTAAAATCTACTAACAAATATCGAACTCTTCTCATAATGTCGACAATTGACACAAGAAATCATAAGAAAGACAACAACTTATCATTTTTGATTGATTTGGATTTTAATATAGAAGACCATACACAAAAGAATTCGTCGAATTTATTTGAAACAAATATTTTCGAAATTCTTCAGAGTTATTCCAAGTTCCTTTATTATTTATTCATCTTCCCGTACAAAGTTGTGGAAGGGCCAAACAAAATTGATTTCGGTACTTCCAGAATTCGACAAGTATGTAATGTTACACATTTAGATATTTAAATTAAATAAAAAACAGTAACGATAATTATTATAGTCTAAAATTTGCATGCCATTTATCGTTGATATATGTATACATTGTTTATGTGAATAAGTTAAAAATAGCCATTTTAAATTTAATTTCCAATCATTTAAAAATAGGAAATAATTTTTACGCATTTTGGTTGATTGATTTCTTAAGATATTCAATGCGTCAAATCTGTTTACTCCTGTATAATTAAATAAATTATTCAGCTTTACAGAGTATGGACTTTAAAATAATTTCAGGGAATTTGTCTCATCTCCCATATTTTTTGTCTCATTATTTTAACCCTAAATTTAAAATCGTCCATATCCGGAAAAAGTATTCAAGAAGACCCAACAAAGCTATTTCGACTTGCTACGGCTGTTACTTATATAGCGACGGTATTGAACTTTTCAATAATCTGTCTGCGGAATAAGAATGGATTGAGAACTCTTTTGACGATCACACATTCTGTTTATGGGAACAGAATTCGGCAAACAAAAACAATCAAGGTAGCTTAATTGACCTTTAAATTTGTGAAATAAAAATTAAAAATGCCAAATTCAATAATTTTTTTTAAATTTTAGAGCACAATCTTGACAGTTGCTATATACATGGGCGCAATTGTCATCACGATTCGATATATTATCTTAAAATTTAATAAACAGGACTTAATTTCAAGCCCTATGGACTTAATAAACTCTATTTATAAAGATCGATACAACTTTCTTAGTTGGGAACGTAAAAACAGAACACTACAAGATGAGGACGTCAATATGCTTAACGTATTTTGGAAAATCAGCGTCGCAATCGTTTGCTTTTTTTGTCCCATTTGTATCGGTTTGATTACTAACAGTTGCGATACTTTCGTTAGTTTTATTGGAATTTTTTTCTACATTGCTAGTAAAGACTTCTGGAAAATTATTGAACAAGGTGGCAAGACCTCAAAGGATTTGGAGCATGTAATAATATATTTTTTGTTTAAAAATTTCAGTACGATTTTTAAAAATAATTAAATTGTAATCTTGAAAAGGTATTGTTGCTTTATCGAGAGATGAAATCGTTAACCGAAGACATAAACAAAGTGACTGGAATGCAAGTGCTTTTTTACTTGGCGGAAGGAGTTCCGTATTATGCTTCCAATTTTACGAGAATTTTTGACACAACAAGTTGGGAAGAACGGCTCATGATTTTATATTATCTTTTACTATACATTGTTTCTGTTTGTTTTGCTGCTGAAGCTCATAGAAAAGTAAGTACTACAGTATATCTTGAATTTATTTGGTAATAATTAAGTTAAAGTGATCAAGGACGATGAATTCTCGGAATGTATTTACATATTTGCCATTTTTTATCGTTATCCTGAAACAAAACTTTATAATATTTGTTCATTTTAGATGCAAAGATTTCCAGATTACATTTACCGACATTTTTCAACCAAATTAAACGGCCAAGAAGGTCAAAACAATTACGCGTTGTGGATGACAGAAATCTCGACAACTCAGATTGGACTTAAAGGTCATGGCTTCTTTACGATATCTTATAGCTTTCTTGGAAATGTGAGTTTTTGTATACGTATTTATATATTTTCGATAAATATATCTTAATGAATATTTTCAATTTTTTAAATGTTTTTTTGCAGATCGTTGGTCTATTAGTGACTTACATAATCATCCTACTCCAATTTCAAAGCACCCCTCACCCTTTATAACAGCATATTAACAACAATAGAATATTCAATGGGATAATGCTTTTAAACTTGCTTGAAAACTACGTACAATAAACATTTGTTTTATACAAAAACATTGTTCATTTTTCTCATTTTTTTCGAAAAGTAATAATTTTGAGCAAACATAAGAAAATAGTCAAACCTCTAAAAGGCTCATTGTTACTCGTGCACGTACTGAACTATGTAAAAATAATTTTATGTATCGTGCCATCATTGTATGGAAAAGCTAGGAATAGAGTCCAGGCAAAGCCGAGCAAAAATTAAAGGTCATAAAAGCATTTTCGAGGACTCTATCAGAAGCATTTATGTAAAATCCACATTTAGATCATATTTAGATGTGTGATATATGTGTTTCCCCTTTTACACAACAGTTCGATCGACTTCCTGTCCAAATCAGACTGTTTCTACGTATTTAACCTTTTTCGGAATCAAGGGTCAATATTTGAAGAAGAAAATGGAACAAAAGTTTGCCTCCTTAAAACGTTGGTTCGAATGGCGTTCTTTTTGTCCAAATCGAATGAATACTAAGCATTTGACCTTGTTTTTACCTATTTAAAGGTCAGATTTCAAAGGTCAATATTTTGTGAAGCATCATAATTTGATCACTTAAATCCTCGATGAGCTCGTTTTCATGAGCCAGTCAGATTTAAAATAGGATGTGTGCTTAATGAAGAGTAGCAAACGACAAACATTTCTACTCGATTATGACTATTAGTATCTATTTTAAGGATCTTCTAGATCTTTAAAATTTTAGAATTATCCAAACCTTATTAATGCAGGTTACCTAGTAATTCTATTAGTAATAGTATATACCAATCTGGTTGACTTAGAGATTGCAGAGATTAAAGCTACTAAGGTGAGCTCACTTACCCTAAAATTTTTGCCAAATTATTCGGGATTTGTTGATTTTCTCCTGTCCCCAAAAATCGCAAATCCATAGCTACCGTCCCGAATTCTTTCTCACATTTTCAAAATCTATTCCAAATTTCATGAAATCTGTCACGCTTTGCTCTACTGATTATCTTCAAAATATTAATTGATATGCATTTTATATGAAAATGGGTAGAAATTGTTTATCACGTTTTTTTGTGAAATTACGAGTGTCTATTCGTATCAAACATCTTAATCTACTGTTAGAAGATGCAAAATACAAGAAGCAAGAATAGGCGACTTGCCTTTAAAAGTTCATCGATAACCATGTCAAGCGAGGACTCAAATATTGAACCTAATCCGGATATCGAAGAAGCAGACCTGGGTTTGATTGACGAAGTGGTGGAGTATTTGCTTTGTTAAAAGAAATCATAATTTTTTTGTTCTTCTATTTGTAAAATTGTAAATTAATAATTCGATGATTAGAAACTTTTATTGGAAGTGTTTTATAGTTACAAGTGGCTCTGTACATTTATTTTAATGTTTAACTTAATATTCGCTTTATTATCCCTGTCATCATGTGATAATATAACTTAACATAAAATAGTTGCATATAAAAAGCATACCATGCATCATTTAATATTTTGAAGATAATCAGTAGAGTAAAGCGTGACAGATTTCATGAAATTTGGAATAGATTTTGAAAATGTGAGAAAGAATTCGGGACGGTAGCTATGGATTTGCGATTTTTGGGGACAGGAGAAAATCAACAAATCCCGAATAATTTGGCAAAAATTTTAGGGTAAGTGAGCTCACCTTAGTAGCTTTAATCTCTGCAATCTCTAAGTCAACCAGATTGGTATATACTAAGATTAATTGATTAAAATCTCATCCTATTTTATATGGGAAGAACTACTGACACAATTTTCACAATAAAGTTAAATCAATCAATCAATCAAATTCAATTATTTTTAATGAGATTGACCTTGACTTTGACTGTCCTTGACTCTATTTGTTTACGGGCTAAGTGTTGACTGAAAAATGCTATGTGGTAATTTAATTAAATTAAAATAATCCAATTCCAGTTAGAATTGTTCTAGATTAAAACAGTTTTTTTTAATGGTACGTATGAATGTTCAGTAGATTCTTGGAGTTTAAAAAATTGAACCATTTGACTTTAAAATGTCGAAAATTTACACGAGAAATTCTAAAATAGATAAAACCTTATCATTTGTGATTGACGTCGATTGGGATATAGAAAACTATAGAAAACCCAGGTCGTCGAATTTATTTGAAACAAGTATATTCGAAATGCTTCGGATTTACTCCAAGTTTCTTTATTATTTATTCATCTTCCCGTACAAAGTTGTGGAAGTTGAAGGAAACACAATTGAATTCGTCACCTCCAGAATTCGACAAGTATGTAATGCTACGTTATTATTTAATTAAATGTAAAAACACCAATAATATAATCATTAATACAACCTTACTATAAAATTTTAAAAATCATTTGCACTCAATCTACGTCATTGATAAAAATAATTAAATTAGTGGGTTGAAAAGAACATGGACTTTAAAGTTTTCTTGACCGAGCGTTTTATCCAGTACATATTTTTTTCTTTTTCTTCCCAAAATTTCAATTTTTTGGTGTACCATATGTACGGGTTAGAGAGAATTTTTTTTGGAACTTCTGACATTTTTAGAGGTCCCTGGGGTCAAGTTATAGGGTTGCCGCAATATTCTAAAAAGATATTTTAATTCAGAGCAAGCGGAAAATTGAGATCTAATTGCTTTAAACGAAATAAAAAAATATTGCGTTTAAACGAAAATTGACTTTAAAATGCTAAATATTAAAATTTCAGGTAGTTTGTCTCATTTCTCATGTTTTTTGTCACATTATTTTAATCCTAAATGTGCAATCGTCCATATCCGGAAAAAGTATTCAAGAAGATCCGAAAAACCTATTCCGAATTGCTCCAGCTGCTACTTTTGTAATCACAGCAATACACTTTACATTAATGTGTTTGCGAAAGAACAATGGATTGAGAACTCTTTTGACTATCACACATTCTGTTTACGGGAACAAACGTCGGGAATCAAAAACAACCAAGGTATATTTAATTATGCTGCTTCTTTATCGGTTTTATTTTTAGCCCGAATCCAGTTTTGGCAAAAAAATCTGGCCTATAAACCAGGGACTACGGTTCAAGCCCGGATCGCCGCACTTTTTGCATCTTGCTTTCATCCAATATTGCACTTCAATATATATTTAATCTTTACTTAATTAACACTAAATACATATTTGAGTGCAATATTGGATGAAGGCAAGATGCAAAAAGTGCGGCGACCCGGGCTTGAACCATAGTCCCTGATTTATAGCTCAGATTTTTTGACAAAACTGGATTCGGGCTAAAAATTTGTTGTTCTGTGCTAATACAATTGGCAAAGAAGCAGTATAGTTAAGATTAGTTTATTTACCTTTGACATTGTTTTTAATTTGCAAAGAAAAACATCTTATAAATACTAACTTGAATAAACGGTTTTAAATTTTAGAGTACAATCTTGACAGTTTGGATATATATTAGCGTTATTTTCATAACGATTCGATATACCATCGGCAAATTTGATCCAAGGGACACAATTTCAAACCCGATGGACTTGATAGATTCGATTTATAAGGATCGATACAACTTCCTCAGCTGGAGACAAATAGACAGAACACTAGAAGATGAGGACGTTACTATGCTTAATGTAGTTTGGAAAATCGGTGTTGCTATTGTTTGCTTTATCAGTCCGATTTGTGTCTCTTTAATTAGTTATAATTGTGACGCTTTTGTTCATTTCCTTGGAATTGGGTTTTACATTGCTAGTAGAGACTTTTGGGAAATTGTTGAGCAGAAAGGCAAGAACTCAAAAGATCCAGATGAGGTACTATATTATATTTCATGATTTAAAATGTAAAAAAACTAGATATTATTTAAAATTAATCGAAATAGTTATTGCTGCTGTACCGAGAAATGAAGTCGTTAACAGAAGACATAAACAAAGTAACTGGAATGCAAGTACTTTTATACTTGGTGGCAGGAGTTCCGTATTATGCTTCAAATTTTGCGAGAATGTTTGACGCTCCAAATTGGTGGGAAATTTCGTATTATCTGCTCGCATATTTCGCCGCCATGTCATTTGCTGCAGAAGCTTATCGAACGGTAAGTAAATTTTTTAGTTAAATCTCTGCTTATGGATAATACTTTAATCTATTCCCGTGTCAAAATTGTACGAATTTTTTACAAAACAACTTTTCCTGAGAGATTTGTCGAAATTGCGGATTGCTCTTAGAACAATATATTGAATCAAAAAATGTATTTGAAGTGAACCGATAAAAAATACTCTTACTGGTTGTTTTACTTTATAATATACGGTATATTTTATACGTCTGGTATTTATTTAATCAGATTCAAGGATTTCCAGACTACATTTACCGACATTTTTCATCCAAACTCGATGGCCAACAAGGTCAATACAATTACGCGTTGTGGATGACAGAAATCTCGACAACTCAGATCGGACTTAAAGGTCATGGCTTCTTTACAATATCTTATAGCTTTCTGGGAAATGTGAGTTCAGTTTTTATACTGGCATTTATATTTACAGATATTTATGAATTTAAACCGTTTTTTATGTCTCCTAGATTGTTGGCTTATTAGTGACTTATATGATCATTCTTCTCCAGTTTCAAAGTTCTCATCATGAGTAACAACACGTTAACAACAATAGAATATGCTACAGGATAATTTTATTTTTAAATTAGTTTCTAAACTTATCTAAAAATTACAATCAACATTTGTTTAACTCAAAAACATTGTGGAGTTTGATGGATTTTTTTGTTTTAATAAAGAATATGTAATTTTGTAGAAAATTAATAATTCTGAGCAAACATTCGATTAATTGGAAGCAAATACAATTATCTTTAATGAAATCGCCCTTACTCTATTTGTTTATGGGCTAAGAAATGCTGTCGTAATTAAATTAAATTAATCCAGCTCAATTTTAGATTGTTTTAAGATTAAACCAGTTTTTCTTGAATGGTACTAACTTTCAGTAGATACTTAAGGTTTAAAAACGGAAACAATTTTGTTTTTCAAAACATGTCGAAAATTAACACAAAAACTTCTAGAAAAGATGAGACCTTATCATTTTGATTAAGCGGATTGGGATATAGAAAACTGTAAAATGCAGAGTTCGTCGAATTTATTTGAAACGAGTATTTTCGAAATGGTTCGAATTTATTCCAAATTTCTTTATTATTTGTTCATCTTCCCGTACAAAGTGGTGGAAGTTGAAGGAAACAAAATTAAATTCGTCACCTCCAGAATTCGACAAGTAATTATATTTATTTTATTCAATTAAAAAACAGTATTTCCAAAAAAATATTTGCCTTATTTGAATAAATAGACTTAAAATATTGCTTAAAAACATGTATGAGAGGAAATCATTTTGATATATTCTTTAATTTCTTTTTCATTGAATGATTATATAATTACGAAAATATCCAATTAATCTAAGATATCCTATTACGATAAATTATTGCGTGTAACCAAGTATTGACTTTAAAATGCTGAATATTATAATTTCAGGTAATTTGTCTCATTTTTCATGTTTTTTGCCACATTATTTTAATCCTAAATGTGCAATCGTCCATGTCTGGAAAAATGATTCAAGAAGACCCAACGAAACTATTTCGAATTGCTCCAGCTGTTACTTATTTAGCGACAGTAGTAAACTTTACATTCATTTGTCTGCGGAATCGCAACGGATTGAGAACTCTTTTGACGATCACACATTTTGTTTACGTTAAAAAAAGTCGGGAATCAAATGCAATCAAGGTAGCTCAATCGATTTTTAAATTTGTCAAATAAAAATGTTTTTTTTTAAATTGAATAATTTTTTTTAAATTATAGTACACAATCTTGACAGTTGGGATATATATTAGCATTATTTTCATAACGATTCGATACACTGTCGGAAAATTTGACACAAGGGACACAATTTCAAGCCCTATGGACTTGATAAATTCTGTTTATAGAGATCGATACAACTTTTTCAGCTGGGGACGAATAGACAGAACACTAGAAGACGAGGACGTCAGTATGCTTAACTTAGTTTGGAAAATCAGTGTTGCTATTGTTTGCTTTATCTGTCCGATTTGTGTCTCTTTCATTAGTTATAACTCTGACACTTTAATTCATTTCCTTGGGATTTGGTTTTACATTGCTAGCAAGGATTTTTGGAAAATAGTTGAACAAAAAGGCAAGAACTCAAACAATCCAAACGAGGTAATAAATTTTTTGCATTTTTATTACAATAAAAAATTATCATTTAACGACCAGTTTGAAAAACAAAGCCATTATTAAGTTTTATAAATCGAAATAGTTAATGCTGCTGTACCGAGAAATGAAGTCGCTCACAGAAGACATAAACAAAGTGACTGGAATTCAAGTGCTTTTATACTTGGTGGCAGGAGTTCCGTATTATGCCTCGAATTTTGCGAGAATATTTGACGCTCCGAATTGGATGGAACGACTAACGAGTTTGTACTATATGTTGGCATACGTCGCAGGCATGTCATTTGCTGCTGAAGCTTATAGGACAGTAAGGCTCTTTTTTATTTAGATTGCTGTACATAGTAATATATACGTTCAAAAAGGGAACGAACCTTTAACAAAAAAAACTTTATCAACAAGATTATCCGAAAAATCCGGGAATATTTGTTAGGTTGGTCTTAAAACGAAATATTGAATCAAAAATTCTATTTCAAATAAACTGATAAAAATCTCTTCCGTTTTTTTTGTGTTTCAATCTTGCCCAATGAGCACACCACATATTATTCGCCGACTTTATGCTTACTGGGTTACCTTAAACTACTTTTTTTTATAACTTTATAATATACAGCCCGTATTTATTCATTCAGATTCAAGGATTTCCAGACTTCATTTACCGAAATTTTTCATCCACCCTCAATGGTCAACAAGGTCAAAATAATTACGCGTTGTGGATGACAGAAATCTCGACAACTCAGATCGGACTTAAAGGTCATGGCTTCTTTACGATATCTTATAGCTTTCTTGGAAATGTGAGTTAATTTATAATTGCATTTATATTTAAAGATATTTGTCAATTTATGAATAATTTTTATGTTTCGTAGATTGTTGGCCTATTGGTCACTTATATGATTATTATACTCCAGTTTCAAAGTTCTCATCATGAATAACAACACGTTAACAACAATAGAACATACTAATAGGATAATTTTATTGGAAAATTAAGATCCAAGATATTAAACTTCTCTAGAAATTACAATAAACATTTGTTTTATTCAAAAACATTGATAAACAGAGTTTGTTGGATTTTTTTGTTTTAATAAAGAATATATAATTTTGTAGAAAATTAATAATTCTGAGCAAACATTCGATTAATTAGAAGCAAATGCAATTATTTTTAATTGAATCGCCCTTACTCTATTTGTTTATGGGCCGAGAAATGCTGTGGTAATATAATTTAATTAAATATTCCAACTTCATTTGGAATTGTTTTTAGTTAAAACAGTTTTTTCTTGAATAGTACTAACTTTCAGTAGATACTTAAGGTTTAAAAACGTAAACAATTTTGTTTTTCAAAACATGTCGAAAATTAACACAAGAACTTCTAGAAAAGATGAGACCTTATCATTTGTGATTGACACAGATTGGGATATAGAAAACTATATAAAAGAGAATTCGTCGGACTTATTTGAAACGAGTATTTTCGGAATGGTTCGAATTTATTCCAAATTTCTTTATTATTTGTTCATCTTCCCGTACAAAGTGGTGGAAGTTGAAGGAAACAACATTGAATTCGTCACCTCCAGAATTCGACAAGTAATTATATCCTTATACATAATCGAGAAGAAATGTGTATCTGTGTGTGTGTCGTTTGCTACTCCTCCTTAACCACACATTCGATTTTAAATCTGAATAGCTCATTGTAAAGGGCTCATCGAGGATTTAAGTGATCAAATTATGATGCTTTACAAAATATTGACCCCTGACTTTTAAATAGGTCAAAACAAGGTCAAATGCCACAAAACAGCCGATAGCCGGTCGCTCCCATTAACTATCGGCTGCTCTGTGGTCAAATGTTGGTTTTGGACATAGCTAGCGCCTTTCTAACCGTTGCTTTAAAGGGGGGCACAGGTATTTACAGTAAATGTAAACATTCTAATGGACTTCCCAAAAATGCTTTCATGACCTCTGACCTTTAATTTGGCTCCGCTTCGCGGGGCCTTTACTCCTAGTTTATTATATTCAACTAAAAACAGTATTTCCAAAAAAATATTTGCTTGCAATGTATCTTTGATGCATTATATGCATTGCCTTGTTTGAATAAATAGACTTAAAATATTGTTTAAAAACAGGCAGGTAACTATTTATTTCTCTTCAATAAATCTAAATAATTACATGTAACCTGAAAATACTGAATATTTTACTTTCAGGTAATTTGTCTCATTTTTCATGTTTTTTGCCACATTATTTTAATCCTAAATGTGCAATCTTCAATATCAGGAAAACGAATTCAAGAAGACCCAACAAAACTATTTCGAATTGCTCCGGCTGTTACTTATTTAGCGACGGTAGTAAACTTTTCATTCATTTGTCTGCGGAATCACAATGGATTGAGAACTCTAATAACCATCACACATTCTGTTTACGCGAATAAAAGTCGGGAATCAAAAACAATCAAGGTAGCTTAATTGACCTTTAAATTTGTGAAATAAAAATTAAAAATGCCAAATTCAATAATTTGTTTTAAATTTTAGTACACAATCTTGACAGTTGGGATATATATTAGCATTATTATCATAACGATTCGATACACTGTCGGAAAATTTGACACAAGGGACACAATTTCAAGCCCTATGGACTTAATAAATTTTATTTATAAGGATCGATACAACTTCTTAAGTTGGGAACGAATAGACAGAACACTAGAAGATGAGGACGTTACAATGCTTAATGTAGCTTGGAAAATCAGTGCCTCCATCGTTTGCTTTTTCTGTCCCATATGTATCGCTTTCATTAGTTATAATTGTGACGCTTTAATTCATTTCCTTGGAATTTGGTTTTACATTGCTAGCAAGGATTTTTGGAAAATAGTTGAACAAAAAGGCAAAAACTCAAAAGATCCAAACGAGGTAATAAATTTTTTGCATTTTTATTACAATAAAAAAATGACCATTTAACGACTAATTTGAAACACTAAGTCGTTATTAATTTTTTCCAATCGAAACAGTTATTGCTTCTGTACCACGAAATGAAGTCGTTCACAGAAGACATAAATAAAGTGACGGGAATGCAAGTGCTTTTATACTTGGTGGCAGGAGTTCCGTATTATGCCTCGAATTTTGCGAGAATATTTGACGCCCCGAATTGGATGGAACGTCTAACGAGTTTGTATTATATGTTGGCATACGTCGCAGGCATGTCATTTGCTGCCGAAGCTTATCGGACAGTAAGGCTCTTTTTTATTTAGATCGGAAATATTTATTTTTAAACGTTCAAAAAGGGAACCAACTTATAACAAAAAACTTTTACAACAAGATTATCCGTAAATTGTATTTGCAATAAACCGATAAAAAATCTCTTCCGGTTTTTTTTGTTTTTCATTCTTGCCCAATGAGCACACCACATATATTCGCCGACTGTGTGCTTACTGGGTTACCTTAAACTACTTTTTTTATAACTTTATAATATACCCGTATTTATTCATTCAGATTCAAGGATTTCCAGACTTCATTTACCGACATTTTTCATCCACCCTCGATGGTAAACAAGGTCAAAATAATTACGCGTTATGGATGACAGAAATCTCGACAACTCAGATCGGACTTAAGGGTCATGGCTTCTTTACGATATCTTATAGTTTTCTGGGAAATGTGAGTTAATTTATAATTGCATTTATATTTAAAGATATTTGTCAATTTATGAATAATTTTTATGTTTCGTAGATTGTTGGCCTATTGGTCACTTATATGACCATTCTACTCCAGTTTCAAAGTTCTCCTCATCATGAGTAATTAACAATAGGTTAATAACAAAGGAACATTTTACCCAGAAGTGCATAGATACTTACATATATAAATACATTAAAAATTTGTTTTATTGAAAAAATGACAAGCCAATAAAAAATTACTGTACATGTATAACAATGAAAATTGAAGTTAACAGCTTTAAATTGCCGAATTGCAGAAAAAATTGGACATTTGACAAGAGAGTCCGTTTAAAATTCTTGTCCAGCGTTCATCAGAAATTTGTTTTTAAAGTACTGTTCAAATTTCTTACATTTAAAACAAATTATCTGTAAATCTTTTTTAAAAAATTATTTTTAAGCTTGCAAAAAATACATTCATTTCAGATAGTTTACGATTATAAATTTTACCAGTGTATGTAAATAAACTTCCTTAAATAACATTGCAAATTTCAAAGAAACCACTTCATTGCTTCGTTTTAAATAGTAAACGAGCAATTCACTTATTTTTAATTAAATTGCCTTTTCTATATTTACTTACTGGGTGTTGACTCAGGAATGAATAAAAATTAATGGAATCATTTAATTTAACCATACAACTCAATCCAAATCGGTTTATCAATTGTGACTGAGTTCAAAAGGTTACATTGAGTGTGAAGAAACCTCGACATTATTTTTGTTACACTAGAATTTCATAGTTTATAACCGTCTTTTAAAATTCATTAAAAAACGTTCAGCAATTTTGTTTAAATAGGCTGAGTTATGTCGAAAATTGACACCTTATCATTTGTGATTGACGCAGATTGGGACGCGGAAAAATTATTTGAAACGAGTATTTTTGAATTGCTTCGGATTTATTCCAAATTTCTTTATTATTTATTTATCTTCCCGTACAAAGTTGTGGAAGTCGGACCAAACAACATTGAATTCGTCACCTCCAGATTTCGACAAGTAATGCTATTTATTATATTCAATTAAATAAAAAACCAGTATTTTCAAAAAACATTAGCTTGCAAATTATTCTTGATACTTGAATGCATTGTTTATGTGAATTAATTAAAGTAGCTTTAAAATAAATAGAAAGCAAAAACATTAAAAATCATTTTAGAATCTTTGTGATAGATTTCTTACAAATAGATGATTTACTGTCTGTGGGTCCGATTCGATCTATTTTATCCTGCCATTTTAAATTAATTATTATGTGCAACCGAATATTGACTTAAAAATACTGAATATTTTGATTGCAGGTAATTTGTCTCATTTCTCATGTTTTTTGTCACATAATTTTAATCCTAAATGTGCCATCATCCATATCTGGAAAAAGTATTCAAGAAGATCCAACGAAACTATTTCAAATTGCTCCAGCTGCAACGTATGTATTGACAGCAATAAATTTTACAATTATGTGTCTGCGAAAAAATAATGGATTGAGAACTCTAATAACCATCACACATTCTGTTTACGCGAATAAAAGTCGGGAATCAAAAGCAATCAAGGTAGTTCAATTGAGCTTTAGATTTGTGAAATAAAAATTAAAAATGCTAAATCGAATAAATTGTTTTAAATTTTAGAGTATAATCTTGACAGTTGTGATATATCTAAGCGTTATTTTCATAACGATTCGATATACCCTCGGAAAATTCGACCCTAGGGACACAATTTCAAGCCCGATGGACCTAATAAATTCTATTTATAAGGATCGATACAACTTTCTTAGCTGGGGACAAATAAACAGAACACTAGAAGATGAGGACGTCAATATGCTTAATGTAGTTTGGAAAATCAGTGTCGCTATTGTTTGCTTTATCTGTCCGATTTGTGTCTCGTTAGTAAGTTACAATTGTGATCCTTTTGTTCATTTACTTGGAATTTGGTTTTACATTGCTAGTAGAGACTTTTGGAAAATTGTTGAACAGAAAGGCAAGAACTCAAAAGATCTAAACGAGGTAAAATTTCACCTGAATTTTAAAAAGAAATCGTTAGTCGTTATTAATTTTTTTCAATTCAAATAGTTATTGCTTCTGTACCGCGAAATGAAGTCGTTCACAGAAGACATAAACAAAGTGACTGGAATGCAAGTGCTTTTATACTTGGTGGCAGGAGTTCCGTATTATGCCTCGAATTTTTCGAGAATATTTGACGCTCCGACTTGGATGTTTCGGTTAACGACTTCGTATTATTTGTTGGCATACGTCGCTGCGATGTCTTTTGCTGCCGAAGCTTATCGAATAGTAAGTCTCTTTAGCCCCACTCCGAGGGCTTATGGAACCGTGTCAGTGTCTGTCATTCTGTCTGTCCGCTAGCACGATAACTCTCTTAAAGTTTGTCAGATTGACCCAAGATTTTGCACACACCACAGTGAGCATATGCGAAAACCCTTTTAGACACCGTTTAACATGGGAAAAATATCCTAAACTTCCCAGCCTACCTG
>JAQGBQ010000399.1:0-23174 GCA_034698485.1 Vertagopus arboreus | reverse complement strand
CTATTCTTGTCAGCTATAGAGGCCTGAGAATGACTGTAACAAGCTCTTACGACAGTAAGAGCTTGGACAACTAGCTAGTCCAAACGATAGCTTTGATGAAGTACTATACTGAAAGACAGTAATAATTTGAAATCCATCATATCGATATATCCATAATCATTAGGGGTCATGGTTTGTATTTGAGTAGACGATTTGCTTCGAATTTAGCTCAAGTTTTAGCCAACCAAGCCAAAGTTATTTTGAGGGTTAAATGTTGACAATTATGACTGATTTCTAATAATTTTCCTTAAACAGTTTGGCCGGATTTTTTTAGTGTTTCCTTTACTCAATAAAAGCTATCGTTTGGCAACATAACATTCTTCAAATGCGACCCCAGTTTAGGGGGTTTGACCTGGAACAAAAAGTCACTGCTGCTAAAAAAAGGGTCAACATATTTTTGCATGATTTCTACACACCGTAGTACTCTGTGCGAACCTCCCAATGCCAAATACCCACTATTGGCCACTATATAGCAAATAGGCATTAAAACTACGAATAAACACAGAGGATCCGCTGACATCTCGTCGACTTAATTCACAACAAAAACCCCCCACGAATTTATGAAGCTGGCAGAAAAATAATATTTGGTTTCGGTACCGTTTTTGGTACCAAAACAACAAGCATCATGCGTTTGTTGGTCCCGTTTAGCAGAGGACTTCGTGCGGTTCTACTGGAGAAACGCGTTTGTCTCGGTACCGTCGGGTTAGGTAATTTCAACAAGTTTAAAGACGATTGTTATGTCCCAACAAAACTAATGTTTACTTCTTTTTGTTATTGTTTCCAGGTCAAAGGTTAAACAGCACGCTGCCGATAAGCTTCCAAAGAATTAAACAGCCCTTCGCGGTATCCTCATCGTCACTAGGAAAAAGGAATGGTTATGGGTCTTTATTATTAGTACAAGTTCGAAGTGTTCATACTGACCCGGATCAGGGTCAACAGGGGTCACCAGACGGAAAAGGTCTCACCCTGCCACCCTTGATGGAATATCCCTCAGTAATGTGGCCATCGTTTGTCAATACTATTCGAAATTGGTTCTTCACTTATTTTGTGATCAAGCCGTATTTCGATCGGGATTTTTCTATCCCTGACTTTATGCAGGGGGCACATGAGGTCAGCAATACTTTTTAAATACAAATATTTGCTTATTAAGAAGAATTTTTTAAAATAAAAGTTGTATTATATTTAGGCAGTGTCATTAGTAGCTACAAAGATGTCTAACGGTGAATTCGATGACTTGGAAGGACTAGTGGATCCCAAGGTGTTACAAGAACTGAGGGATAAAGTGTCTACATTTAGTGTATTTCAACAAGACTTACTTCGCGTTGCTGCGGAAGATATCTTCTTCTCTTTTCCTTATCAAATCGGAATCATCATTCCCGAGACTTGGGCTGTCGAAGCAGGTTAGAATATGTCCGATTAAATTGCATTTATATGCAAAGTTTCTGAGCATTTTCCGTCGAAATCCCGGTTTTTAGTAGTCTGTTTGAATAAATGCAGTCGAATCCGACCAAAATTGAAGATTTAAAAGTTGAATTACCGAAAACTAAAACATTTAAAAGTTTATTGAAAATCTGTCAGTAATCTCATGAATTCCAAACGAGCTTATGTTTTGTTTTTGTACCGTTTGCAGACAGACATATTGAAGGAGGAATGAAGCCACCCCCACAAACTCGCCACGTAGAAATAACTGTATGCCTACATATACTTCGTGGAATGGATTTGATGAAATCAAAAGGACAGACTGGAGCTAACTTCAATCTCGTGGATTTTACCAAAGAAGAAAGCAATAAAACTAAAGTGATTTACAAAAAAAGTTTAAAAATTATTTTGCAGGATATACGAATTTTAGAATAATGTGAATTTTATTTGTTACAGGTAATGGTCTGCAATTACAGATTCTTTAGAGATTTTACTGCCGGACAAGATGCAAGTTGGATAATTAATATGGTTAACCATTTCCTGCCTGCAGAAATGAATAAGAATCAATGAATCACAACCGTCAATTTTTATAGAAGAATATTAAGACGCTTAAAAATAAAGTCAAAAGCTCGTCGAAATTATTTAATGATTTTGACAACTAGTTTGTACTGTTAGTAATCGCGTAAAATAATAATAAAAAGATGATGTTTTTTTTTCTGCAGAAACAATTTGATATTTTATTACTCGGGATTTTTTATGCTTAATTACATATCCGCGTACGTAATAATTTTTCATAACTATGTTTAAACCTTATAGAATAAATGTTAAATTATTTTATTTTTTTTAACTTATCTATCTAAATAACGAATTATGACTCTATCCTTCTTCGTTTTTTGACAAATATCTACAAACTATATCCTATCTAAATTATTCTACGGACTTTTTTCTTCATCCGCCGCTCACGACTTGTTTGTAAAGTTTAATTAGTATTTAATTAACATTAACTCGAAGACTTGAACTGCTGTCACACGTTTTAGTTTATTAATATTATTAATAAGTCTTAATTAGAGTTACATCAATTAATCCAAGTAGATCATTTTAATAAGTGTCATTTTTACAACATTCTTCTATGAAAAATCCCCTTGAACTTTTATATTTAATTTATTTAATAATTATGAATCGTTCCTCTAAAGTCCTAAAAAATGCACTGATTAGCGTGTAGTGGTGGGTCTTTTATACGTATATTTATAGATTGACAAAGTTTATTTCAGCAGTTTAAGTAGTAGCTTTTTAAAAAGCTTCGAATTAGCTAGACGGATCTTATCAGATTATTTAATTCAAGTCAACTAATTCTCTTATTATAATTATGACCTTCATTACTTGTTGATTTTAAATTTCTTTTACACTTTTATTCAATTAGAGAAGCGTTATTTATTTTGGGTGTCAAAATGACCGAAACTCAAAAACAGTTTAGTATAATTACGTGATGAAAGCTGTGCAAAGAAGAGGTTTTTCAAGTATGATTCATAAAGGCCGTTTCTCATATTTCTTCTTATATTATGGGAGCTTATCTTAGAAAAACTTGAAGTCGAAGAAGACGTGGATTGTATGATTAAACGATACTTTATAAAATAGTTAATTATTTTATTTTTAAATGAGTATTTCTTCCCTAAAGGTATGTTTTCTATCTGTATGTTTGTGTGCCTTTGGTATTTCTGATAACGATTTCATTCGTTTCTTTTTAATGGGTTCATTCATATTTCTTTTTGTCCATATCGTCAAAAATATGGATCGATTGGGGGAGTTGGATATGCTGTGTTGCCCAAAACCACAAAAAATGGTTTTAAATTGCATTGTGTTTTAAAATGTATATATGATCATCGTTGTTTTTTGACTGGGTTGCTTATCTCTTATCTTTAGTGTTGATCTGAATCGTTAACTATTTACGTCACGTCGGTCCAATCCTTTTAAATATTCTTCCTCCTTCCTTGAAATATGTTTTTTTTAAAACCAACACTCACGTCAAGGATTATCACAGCAGACTGAACGAAACCGTACCAAACCAACGACACGATGCATTCTAGCAATAAATGTAATAATAAATAAATTATAATAATAATCTAAGGCGTGCAAAGGGATCTCTTCACTTATATAAATCTTACTTCGCTTTTCAGTTAGAAATTTACAATTCATTAACAATAAATATAAGCTAGGATTTACAAATAAAAATTTATAAATGCATTTCATATGTAGGTATAAAAAAACGTAAAAATTAATAATATCAGATTATAAACTACTATACTGATAATTAATGGCAGTAAAACAAAAACTTATATAATATGTACAAACAAGGAGTAACTCCGACTAGAAGTTTATTTTTTATATCGGATATTGAGTTGCCAACTAGGGACTTTTTCTTATCTCGCCATCTTTTTAATTTTCTATAGCCTATTAATCACTTCGACCACCGACAATAATAAAACAGTAAGGCATTTATCTGCAACTATCATCATCTCTGTCGTATTGAGTTGCCTTCTCGAAACACAAAGTATATTTGAAACATTACATTATGCTATCTGTATAATACCCTAGAGAGAAATATTTTGTACATGTTTATGTTTTTAAAAATCTATGTTAGAATATAAAAAACGGCTGCATTCTGAAGAACAATAACAACAACAGAATGTGGAATCCACTTGAAATTAATCTGACAGGGAAATGGTTTTTAACTCTTTTTTAATACCATCAGGGACTGGATGATGGCTGAGAGATTTTAGATTATGGTTCGTTAATGTCATGGCACATCGTTAAATCCTCAAGGGGGGTCTCATGGAGAGAAGTCGGATTTCCACATTTCGTTGACTGGCATATATTCATGACTATTGAGTATATATAATAATAATAATGGAAATGGAATTGAGGAGAAAGCGAGAAACAGGGGTGTAAAGTTATTAAGTAAAAGGTATATTATTCTAATAAGTAACATTGGAGTTGAGAGAGTAAAGAAGTGGTTGAAAATATCATTGGAAACTCGACAGTGTGTGTCATGTGTCATTTACCTATATGAAAACAGTCTCCTGTCAAAATTGCACTACGTTTTATTTGCTGTGTGTTTTCTAGGATCGAAATATGCAAAGTTGTTGGGATTAGAAGCAGGATTCGTCGTCGTCGTCGTCGTCGCTCTTCGAGTTGAAAACTTCCAATCCCAATAAATTCAGTCTTATAAACGAGCAGCAGGAATATTAGCCAAACTACTATTCTAACTCATCTTCATCGTCTTGACTCCTTTTTACACTCTGAGAGAGGAGAGTTGGTGACAGTATTATGCTTCGAATCGATACATCATGAATGATGAATAGGGTGAAAAGGGGAGAGAGTGGCAGGACATGACTGAGGGTCATGTATCTTCCATTCTATATGACATCAAGACACACTTTAGAATCAAAGGTAGACTTTCTTCACTGATCTCTGAGTTCCATATCCGTCATTTATTGGGTTCGCCTTAGGCCCAAGGTTTGGTTGCCTGTGAGCAGTCCCATACCCATCTAAATGCATCCCCCCACCTGGTCGCAAACTCCCAAATGCATCCGGCCTTCCTCTTGAATTTAAATCCCCTTCAAACCTACCAAATATATTCAACAAGGCTCTTGTCATTTACATAATCTTGAGGCTAACGATCTCTTCAAACTTATGCTGGACTACCCAACGGCTTACCTATACAAATCCCTTGCATATGGTTGTGCAAAATGAAACATTGTGGTCTCTTGGTGATCAGGTTGGTGGTTCACCTGGGGCATCACGTGTGAGTTATTCTTGACATCCAACACAGGCTCGGCGTAAGTCGCCTCTTCCTTGCTCTCTCCAACTAATCTCCTACACAAATATATATCGAAACAACTCAATTCTCAGCCTGCTTACTTTCCATTTCAACCACAGGGAGAGATTAATTTTAATGAGGGATTTACGTGTTGATGTTAAGATTATGTCGCTGCTCAAAATATTCATAGTCTGTATCTGGATATGGGATATTGTCATGATCTTTCCGACATCGTTTTGCACAGCCCCAACCAGCTATGAAGCCCAAGAGAACGGCCAAGACGCACCCCACACCCACTGCTATAGAAAGCGTTTCTGCTGTGTAAGAATCCCTTCGAGGACCGACAACAACAGGCCCTTCATTTACAACCTAGAGAGAGAGAGAGAAAGGAACGGATTAATTTAACTGAAAGTAAATTGTGAATTTAAAGGATTAAGATTGACAGGGAGATGAATTAACCTCTTTTGTTGGATGTCCATCGTCTGAAAGGATTGTGATGGTTTGACTACCAGATGAGTCCTGAGATTTAGATGTACTTTTGTGTTGCTCTGAGGGAATCGCATTGCTACTCATCGTACTCGGCTTTGGACAATCCGAGTGGTTTCCAGTTGAGACATTTTGAATGTAATCTCGTCGAGATATAGGCCTATCGAGTGGAATCGTCACACATTTCGATTCCCTTTTATGCCAAGCACAATAAGGACTTTGCAGAGCCACACAGTCACTGTAATCAGAAAAGAAGCTCTCATAGAGAAACCGTCATGCTTACAACAAAAACAGAACACAAATATACAATCATCATCATGTATATCTGTCCAAAAACACAAAACAGTTTGGGCTGTGTGTGGTATGGTTTAACAGACAAGGTTGGATCCATTAGCTTAATGAAATTCAGGAGGAAAGAGAAAGCCCAATGAATTTACCTGCAGGACTTGATTTTGGAAGTAAAACATTGCCGCACGTTCATTAACTTTAGGTTCTGATCTGACCCAACTAGCAGTTTCGGAGGACTTCCCCCAAGGAACAGCATTTCCCTCACGGGTGTCTTAAATACTTGCATCTCTTGAATCATCACTGTGCGAACAGAGTCACGGCCTACGTTCACAACACTCAGCACTTTACCGTCGTCTGTAATACCAAAAAAAAATTAGAGCAAAGTCATAAAATTTCCATCGACGATAAAATCCACGTGCCAGAAGAATTATACGACTCTTACCCGTTCCAATAAAGATAACATCATAAGCCTGGCCATCCGGAGTGGTGGCGTTTGTATGGACAGCAATGGCAGTCAATCTATAAGGTTCCGACGAGCGGGTCAGAACAGGACGTCCTAGCAAAGGCTGAACTGTCTCATCCATCAAAGTATGGCCAGCGACAAAGATGTAGTACTGATCTGGAAGTGTCGTCGAGTCATTCTGGCACAAGCCTGGCCTTGGCTCCGGAACCTAATGATATTATCAGAGAAAAAAAGCCCATCAAATTATGAACATCAACCAACACTTAAATACACCAAAGATTATTGGTCACTTTATCAGATTGCATAATCCATCAGCCTTTAAAATCATTCGTACCTTTTCGGGTGGAACAGGAAGCCAATGCATTTTAGAATTCTCTTGAGCTTTAAATCGACCATCAAAGACATCCAGCACATCCCTCATTCTATTCAAATAATTCAAAACATTAAAAGAAGGCCAAGGAATCCTATACTTCAAAGGACTATATTTACTACACTAATTACCTGTATGCACAAACGGCTGAGCCAGTGATACTATTTACGCCCGTACTAAATACTCCATAAACAACTTCATTCCCCAGCTGCGATGAAGAGAGAAGGGCTGATGTTGCTTCTGTACAATGTAAAGACAAAGGAGAAAGTGAGTGAGAAGTTACTTTTAATTAGAAAATAATGTCCCATTAACAACTCTCACTCAACTTGGCTCTTTTCTCTTGCGTATATATATTGATACCACCAAGTAAAGTGAGGTAATATTTTTTATAGACTATTCTACATTGTGAAAGGAGAATCATAAAAAAATCCGAAATAATAATAAGCTTTTGTTAAAGGAATAAGGACATACGTATTTCATCAAAGTAGAAAGGGAACTCTCCAGGGATAGAGCAGTTGAGTCTGGCTTTGAAAAAAGATGTCCATCGATTCCTCGAGCTTCCTCTGGGGAAACCTCTGTCACTTTTACAAACCCGACCCACCCGGCTGTACACCGCCTGTACAAAAAACCACAAACAATTCAAACCCACTTGTCAAAGGAATTCATACACAATAATAATAATAACAATACAACAAATGTTTTATACAATATTGCTTTCACTTGAGAAACGGGATAGAGAAACATATAATAACATTTGGAAACAAAGATCAAGAATAGGGAAACCTCTCTCTTGTTATTTTAGAGTTGGATTGGAGGTTTTTGATTATAAAAATAAAAGAATAATAGAGGTAGAGAAAGCAATGATAAATGAATGGGAGTTTAGCCCTTGATTTTATATTTTACCTTTCCACAATTGTTAAATTCTTCGCTAGTCTCTCGAAAGTAGAAGAAGACAAAGTCCTCGTATTGCATAGAGCCAACGAAATTTGGAGCTGAAATACAAACAAAACGAGAGATCTCATTTAAAGCACTTTCATCTTTTCATATAACCACCATCAAGAACATGGGTTGACATTTCAGCAGAAGAGAGTCAACCTTTATCCCCGGCTATCATTATAAATGAGGAAAAGTTTGAGCGTGGATATAGTAGTTGGGTTGCCTCCTTCTCTTTTAAATTACACTTTCTCCTCTCCCTTGTCATAATAAGAACGAGTAGAGAGAGATCTTGATCCGGAGAAAATAGTTTTGCTGGTGAATGTTCATCACTTTGAAGATTCAAATGTAATAAAGGAGGAGCAGTGATTACCATTGAGATATTTGAGGTCATACTGAGTTGTCCTGAGAGAGTCCCAACGGTGAATCAAGGGGTCCACTTCTGTAAAGTCTGAATGTGTACCGGCGTACACTTCCCCGTCTGAAAACATTTGAATGAAATCATCATCATCACCATAATCATCATCCTCAAAAGAGAGAGGATCACCAACACCCTAGGACATGTTTGATACTATGAAGTAAAGGCAATAACCATGAACCGCATTCATTCAACTCTACAATAATGATACCCTCTCCTCATCATCATACTTTGTCTTGACTCTGAACATTTCCTTCCTCAAACTACTAGCCCAATCATTGTGCAATTTCAAATCCGAAATGACATTCGGTTATTTTACTTACCTACATAGGCAGAGGTACTGTTATGCCTGGGATCATATGGACAAATCCCCTGACCCGTTTTCTCCCCACCGCTTTGACTGTAGTGACCAGTGGCACTTAAATGATAATTCCGGCATCTCGGTTTGTAGGCGTTTGTTCCACAGACTAGGATCTTTCCAGGGCTGACTACGGTCAAAACCCGAATGTAGTTTTGGCAATTCTCCTATAAAAAGTTAGAGGACAAAATGTTAAGTATAATCACCACATCTAATAATAAAAAACCCCACAACAACAACAGTCCTCTTGATGCTCATCAAGAAGAATAGGGTTACGATGAAATCCAGAATTAATTCCAAAAACATTTCTATTTTTTTAAAAGTTACTTACCACTTCTTTTCCTTTCGTTTGGCACATCTGAATGTCATCTTCCTCAGAGTACCACTCCAGTTTCTGTTCAAAAATAAAACAAAGACGCACTTAGTCAAATAATAGTCCTTATTATAATAGTAGTAGCTACTACTGCCAGAACAATTACAACAATTACAAGCCTCGAGCAACACTCCTAATTTGCAACCAACTAATTGGCTCCTTATGTAAATTTCAATGGAGACTTTTTTATCTAAAATAATTCTTCCATTTAATTTCATCATTTTTATACACTCTGTCTCCTCCCCCTTTGCTAAAGATTTCCCTAAGGGTCTTAACCACAACGACTACGAGAAGAATCAAAGTGGCTTCCTTTCTGACTTTGGCTTCATTTCACATTTCCATCGTCGACTTTCCAGTGTCGACCACCGACCGTTGCTGCGCTATGCTTTTAGTACGCCGGTTGGGAATATTATATCTCTAACGATTTCCATTCATTCACACAGCTTGAGTTGAGAAAATTGAAACTTTTATCACGAAATTGTAGACAGTGGTAGGTTGTAGGTAGCCAAGCATTAGAGCGACCAAATCCAAAGGGAATTGTCCCCAGGGCTTTTAATTTCGTCTCTCTCACTTTCTATCTTCTCAACGTCTTCAAGAAAAAGATGACTTTCTCCATATTCCACTAAATAGCCTTCCTGCATACTCGATACGTCTAGTTCACACTAAAATCCTTCTTTAAACTCTTATAACTGCTTTCATAGCCATATTATAGCGGTACAAGTAAAAAGGGGCCATATGGTACTGTAAGAGTTTAAAATTCAAACAATTACTCACTGCCAGCTTTTCAGGCTCTAAATTTTCAACTCTTACACTTTTTACTTGGACTGCAACATATTGACACTGAACGATGATTAGGTTTTTGAAGACATCTTCAACTTCCTGACTTATGGCTTTCATCTTTCATTTCTAATATTCCCATTACTACTTCCCTCTCCATCATCTCAACCTATGTATGTATTAGGTACAACACATATATAAAATAAATGACAATATATTAATATTATGACCAATGGTTCAAAACTGTCAATGTCCCTGCCTGCTGCCTTATTTCCCACAAAGATAGATTTCAGAGTGTCTGTTAACACCACGAACTATCTGTAAAAATAATAATTTTCTCTTCCCGATAACCGCGACTATAACGAATACTATTATCTATAGCTGTATTTTATTTTATATGATTCGGGTGAAAGATCTTTCGTCCAGAACCCATTCGTCTTTTGCAATGTCCACTTGACAAATTACATTTTGTCCTTTCTTCCAATCTCAATTCCTCACCGCCATCGTCAGTAGTGCTGTGGTCTGCTTTCGGTTTTTCGTGACGTACATGTCCAACCATATAAGATATATATATAGAGAGAGGTGCCGAACTATGGTGTATTAGTATTTCTAACTAAAGGACACCGACAGTCTTTATCGTAACCATTACGACTTCCTGCTTACCAAACTCACTTTATACTTTGTACTTCTACTACTAGTTGTACATTCATAGTACAAACACACACTCGGCCTATTCAATCCCTCATGCAATCCAGCAAACCATCTCCTAAAATACATCCCATCACCTTCTTTCATTCAAAAGGTACTGTTGGGGATTCGCAGTCGTGATCGAAATAACAAAATGTGCAAAAGGAACAAGACCAAGAAGACGCAGAAGAAGAAAAAAAGTTAGCTTTTTCATTAGGAAAACCCCGACCTGCTGCTTTCTCCAAATCTAAACTCTAAAGCTTCTCTCTTGTACTATACTAGTCCGTCTTATAAAGAAGAAAAAAACAACTTTAAACTATTTTCAAAAACATGGCTCTTTCCTCCAATATAAAATGTTTTTTACAACTACAAAAACTATCTTCAAAGATCTACTACTTAGAACGAACTACCGATACTTCTACCTACTTTCACTGATTTTTATCTAAATCATACCCTCCTCTGCTTGTTTTCAAAAGAAAAGGGTTAACTCAAACCACATCCAAATACTATCATTGCGATTCCCTTAAAATCGTAATAGAGAAAATAACACTGCCTGCATATATCTACCCCAAAATACTCGTTCTTATCTTGATCTTAGGGGACACAAGTCCTGATTGCCTTCTACGGATGACGGGAGATCCCATCTTCATGTTTTCAATTGCTTCAAGACAAATTAGAGATCCGGGGATATAAAAAAGGACAAGGAGTTTTTTTAGGCCCTGTATGACATTCCGATAATAATATTACACATCCTACAAATTACTATAGATCCTAACAAAAGACGAGGCAGTTGTAGATTGAAGATGATGAGGATAATAATGAGACACTTACATGGTTGAGTTTGAGGCCAGCCGCAGTCAGATTGTACACAGCATTCCTGAAACAAACAAAGATCATAATGGATTGAGTCTCCTTCTTTCATTCTATGGCAATATCACCCGATTCTTAGAATCCCTATTTTTTATGTGTACAAAGAAGAACAAGCGTCAAGTCGACTTTGGGCAATAAGCAAAGCAATGTAAGTAAGCAGCAGAGTCCAATCAACTGATAGACATCGGTACACAAATCACAGAGTCAACAAAACCAAACTGTAAACCAAACCAGGAGACAAACATCCACACAAAACTGACTCCAGTGTCGTAATTCTCCTTTCTCTTTTATCTAATGTAACACATGTTTGCTTTTTTTCTTAGATCATATCCTAGCCTAATTTAGGTACTTACATATTTAAGAGATCAGTTTTAAAAGCCTACTTTAATCTTTTTAAAATAATGTTTAAAATGTTTGGATTTACAAAAAGAACTTTCACGGTCAGCTGATTTGATCCATATGGTATTGACATATCAAACAAAAAAAATGTATAAACAAACAGACCCTTCGGATTATTACTCAATCTCTCAATAAGACAAGAAATATCCCCAAATCCAAGAAGAAGACAAATAGTAAAAGGAAAACAAGTCTTTTCTTCATGCACTTTCTCTCCAACTACAAAGACAAACAAAACAAACTCCAAGTCAACTTCTTATTAAAGGAGAAAGCATATTACATTACATTACCACAAGTAGAAAACCACAACACAACTGCCGCAAAGTAAACAAACGCATCATAAGCACTGTAGAGCTAATCTACTAAAGCGAATGAACTTTTAAAAATAATAAAACAAGAAGGTGTTATAATAATATAATAATAATACTACTAGAGCTTATAGAAACATAATCCAAAAACTTTCCCATACAACTTCTATAGTCCGAGCCAGATTATTTTTCGTTGGTGGCTAATAATTAATAAGGAAGCAAGCTAGTAAGCAGTAGCCCTCCACTTTAGCCCACACGGGTCACCCCATATTATTAGCCTTAGTTTTGACCCTTTCATATCAAACAAGTCAATCAGGCAAGTTTGAAGAGTGTTATCATGCAGAAGAACGAACAGACATCTGAAATAGTGATCACATAAGCACTGGCTCGGGCTAAAACTGATAAAGATTTAACGTACCTTGCTCCCACGAGGATGTTCTTCCCATCTCGAATAAAGATTCGAAAGAAATCAGTGAAAGACCCATTTCCGGAGAATGTTACCGTGTCTTCAGGCTCTGCAAATAATTCAAATAAAACTTAACGTTAGTAGTTCCTTAATATATAAATCTACACATAACTCACAATATACGCAACTTAACCAACCCCCCACGGGACTAATGTCTTAGACTCAATTATTTCTCTTGGAACACAACATCTTCTTCCATACTCAATTACTACTAAAACATTAGTCCCTATAGTAAAATACCTTACTTTTTTCATTACACCCGTGCATGATTTTTCACTTAACCTAATCAATCCATATAATATTATATCCACTAACCAATGAAATGAAATCTAAACCATAACAATTCACAAAGCTCCTGCTATTATGAACTATTATCTTATTACCGAGATAACACCTTGCTAAATCCAGTAAAAGCACACACGGTTATTAAAACACAGAGTATTATATATCAAAGATTCATGAAGCCCATTAACTTGTTTTAGCCCATTTTATTTTTATTATGGATTCAATCTCCAAAGAGTAAAAAAATTATTATCTCCAGTGCCACACAAAAGAGTAACCCAGTTGCATATTTCCATACACTTTACATACTGAATTCGGAGCTAGTGCTAGTGGAGGAAATGAGTTAAGCGATTCCAAAACAGTTGCACGTATTCTGTGTAATTTGGATGTAGTCTGTGTGCCTACGGTGGTGCTTTTCATCCAGAAAATGATAATAATGAATCATCCATAATCTCTTTCCACATGGGAACACCAATGCTAGCTAGCAAATGAACTCCCAAACGGCTCTCCTTCCCAATTAAATTCCATACGGGAAACTGCTTTCTCCAGCAACCAAAAACGCTCCACTTCTTCTCTCATCTCCGGTGGACATAACAATAAAAGCCCAAGTGGCACATCTCTCCTGACTCTCTCTCTGCTTCATTCTATACAGTATTATTATACAACTACAAGAACTACGAGAGACTTTCTCTCTATTATATTTACGAGTTCCTACCTTTTTCCTCTACTAAAATACTGAAAGAGAAAGTAGTAGTAGAGAAGATACCTTGAAGGCTTTTTGGTCACGTTGTGGCAAACACATTAAGTTGTAATTTGTGAAATATTATTCTCTAATAGTGTACAGCCAAGTAGAACAAAGTGGTCAGGTTTCAGGTACTTCTAGCTAAAGACTTTATAGTGAAGAAAGATTATCATCCCACAGGCACTTTTCCGACTCTACCTCGTCAAATTTTCTTAGCTAACTTTACTATATTATATATATAGAAAACTTTAAACCATCAATTCTCTTACTTTCTAAATGCTTGACACATTTGTAGGTATCTGATATCTCCGATTCCAATTTTTTTAAAAACATTTATAATGACCAGTATGGTACTGTAACACATATATTTTTTAATCACAATAGGAGAAAGTCCCTTTTTCATGATTTAACGTCCTGACTCTCTATATTTATTATTTCCCTATGTGTTCAAACTGGGCTTTTGGTTAGAGAAGGAGGAGTAGAAGTAAAGATAGGAAAGAAGAAAGGAAGTGTCCAAGACATTGATTATAAATTGTGGCTTTTTTCTAAATGGCCACAGTTACTGTTTTTCTTCCCTTCACTTCACAAACTATCCTCTTACAAATTTTTTATGGCCTTTTCTCGTCCCTCTACAAACAAGTGTAACAAGCAAGCAAGCAGGCCAGCCAAGCCAACCTAGCTAAAGCTCCATCGAACATCTTTTTCTCGTTCAAAGTAAGACCAAGGAGGTTCGAAACCTTGCAAGACGTACACCAAAGAAGACAAGAGAAGAAACACAAACTAACCAGAAATACGGAAATCAGCCAACGGAGCGAGGCGGAGTCCACCATAAATCCATTCACTACTGCATTAACCCCTACCGACTACTTTTACTTGCTTAGACCACCACAAGAAGACAACAACACCATGCGGGCATCCTATTCTTCTTCAATAAAAATACAAATAGAGAGAAGAAAAAATGCGTGTGTTATTTTTTATAACTTCCTCAAATCTTTAACCTTTCCAAGGGCGTATCGACCACTTTCACCAACGAAAAAATTCAAGACCCTCCAATTAAACGTGAATTATTCTGTGAGCTCTGCTGATATCTCAACCACATATAATTGAACCTGTCTCTTCTCTTATTAATACGAGAGAGAGTCCTCCTCGTGAGAGTGCCAGTGGCACTCATCGTTAACCTCACGAAAACAAAACACCAATTCACAGCAATCTAACAACTCACCTGCTGCCTTCTGCTCTCTATAAATATAAAAGACAAAAATGCCTTTTACACACTCGAGAACTGCTTTCACCTCTCCTTCTCCCCTCATAATAGTAATGATAATAATAATAACAGAAATATATACATCACTTGACACACGACACCACCAGACGGTTGCCGTTCAATAGTTTAATACTTCCAAACTCCTTAAAATACTCATGTATGAAACTATGAATAATACGACTACCACCACCATCACCTTCACTTTCAGCCAAGGGTAAATTCACTAAATTCCTTATTACAGAATTCCTAAAGGTTTCATCTTACTTTGTTTCAGTCACCACCACCCCTTTCTCGTCTCATAGTCTAATCCCTTCTTCTATTTCCAGACTCTTCACAACTCGATTACAATAATTTAGTCATTAAAAATTCCTGAAAACTTTCATTTCGTCCCATTTAATCCTTCGAAATCCTCATCACTTTCATTCACTCTATCTTTTTCCTTTGTTTAACAAAAAAGTCACAGAGAAATAATATATCTAGCAGAGGGAAAGTCTCAGAGCCAGACTTTCTTCACAAATCTAGCCTTGAAATGCACACATATATAAATGGAATGTAAGAATGAGTTTATTTTATTGTATAACAGAGCCATGTACTATAGTAGTAAAAGAGTGAGGAGAGACTCGTAAAGATTTTGGAATCCTACTTAAGATTCTGGACGCATCTGAGCTAATGATGAGAACGGAACGGAAGGCACATCACTTCCTTAGATATAGTCCAATAGCTAACAAAGTTCCATATGGCTCTACTCTAATAATAATATAATAGAAACGAGTCTTACAATCCTAGCCTCAATATTACCCAGAATCAAATAATATTATTGTGACTCATTTCACTCGATATATATAAAAAAATATATATTTCTTCTCCCTCTTTTTCCAATCAGGAATTCATAAAATCATGGGGCTCTTCGCTAGTTGACTCTGATCTTGATTCCCTATTATGATCATAATACTATAATCCTCCACCACCACTACTTCTCTAACAATTTACTTTTAAACTCTTCCTCTCTCTCTTCTATTTATAATTTCTAATGATAATAATTTCCAGCCCTTTTCATAACATTTTTCACTCCCCATTATTCTTCAGAAACGACAGGACCTTTCGTAAAGAAAGGCACGAAAAAGAGGAAGGAAAAGGATTCAGCTTGCCTTATATACTTTTCAACTTTCAACTAAACTACAGTAGCAGTAATAATAATAGTACTGAAACTTAGAGAAGGAAGATATGAAGTAATATTACATTATGATGACAATGTCAAGCGAAGCAACTGGAGCCTGAATTATTTCTATAATGGGCTTTTAATCGCGAGGAGCAAAGTGTAGGAAGATGAGTCACATGTTCCGGATTGTCTTTGAGATAAAAGTTCACGGATTATTAGGAAGGAAGCACCAAAGCACAACCAACTCTTTCTCTATAGCCTTTCTATTATTATTATAAGACGAAGAAGAGACTATAAAGGATTTAAAGGATGCAAACTTATTCCATCAAAATCATCATCCTCGCAAATGCATACAACGAACGACATTTTCATCTCGGTTGCTGCTGAAATAAATGGAAATTTTAAAATCCAGCCCCCCTCGGTTGACCATGCATAAGAATCTAGAGCGACAAGACAATCTCAAAATCTCCATTTTCGTTTAATCATCTCATTAGAATATTCTACAAAGTGCAGTCTTGCACAGTTGCACTTGTTTACTTCTTATCTTAAACCGTAAAACTGCAATTAAAAAAATCCTTTCAAAAGCTTTAGCTCAAAGAATATCGTCCGATTCTTTTAGAAAAAAATCAGATCATAACTCATCTTGATTCCAGACAAAAAACTGGAAAATAGCAAAAATTGTCTATTTAATATTTAACAAGTTTTTTTAAAAAAACCTCACACAATAGAAAATATATTAATCATCGTCTCTGCCTCAACCTTTTAGTTTTACGAACTTTTAGATATTTTTATAATACTTAAAAAAAACGAAACAAAAAGTGCGAGAGAATCCTAATGACGTTTCCCGTTTTTTTCTTCTTCCTTCGACTTCCTCTCTCTCCCGGGTAACTTCCCCAGTCCCCCTCTAACAGTTTTCCATATATCGATCTACACACACTTCCAACATAATAATATCTCTCTATAGTCATCAATGATGCTTTTCCGCATTAAGAGGAGTCAATCTCAAATCCAAATTTCTACTTTTTTATACAAAAAATTATCTTCAACTTCCACTCCTAACCATCAACTTCAAGTAAATTCTTCCATAGTCAAGAAATCACTTTTCCCACTTCCTGTCAAGTGTGTCCATGAGTTACATCACATCATATCATCACCAAGTCATAAGAAAGTGTGAAGAAAGCGGATAGAAAGGAGAAGCAAAAAAGGATGACAGACAGAGTTTAGTCCATTAGATCAGAGGAATAATGGAGGATGACATGGCTTGTCGGAAGAACTCATGGACTTCCAATGTCCAACTCCAAGCAACACCATCGCAACCAGCATATCTGAACTCTCTCTTCTCAAGTCTGCCTGACCATATGGACAAATTCCATCCAACTCACTATCCCCTATCCTTTTCCCTTGAATAAAAAAAAAACTTCACGAATGCCAAGAGCAAACCGAAACCTGCTGTCCTTTGAAGAAGAATCGGAGTGATCATCCCCAAAACCGGGAATCTGAGCCAAGTTGCATTGCAAGTTACCCGATCCACTACCCTTATAAATATAATATAGCCATTGGATATTCTCAATGGACATTGGTTTCCTATAATAGTATATACAACAAATAGGAGATCAGATGGTTAAGGCTTGATAAAATAGGAAAACGGATTAGCTTTCCTCCTGCTATCAGGATGAGAAAAGATGCTGACATGACATTGGTTCACAGAGCCGGTAAAGAGCTACTTCCTCTTTCAATTCAGAGCCCCTTACCACCATCACTTTACAATATGCAATCCAAAATCCAATGCACCCTTATATGACCATCTAAAGGAGTAGTTGAATCGACTCTTCTCTATTCTCTATAATCTATTATATAACAAAAGGGAGCCATTTGACTGATTCAGCATCTCACACACAATAAATCCCGACTCGAATAATTCCTCTCGATTCATCCAGCAAGCCCATTATTATGCTCCCATGTACCCACTCTAACCCTAACTATCAACTCTATTCCATCTTCTTCCATATAATACTTTACACAGAATCTCTACACAAGCTACTACATACACTGCTGCCTGCTGCTCTTTCCATTATTCATTCATGGGAGATCAGAAGCTGGGTAATCATCTTCCACGAACCAACCCTAGTCCAAATCCAAATCCTAGTGAGCTCTGACTAAAAATTTATTAAATCAAAAATAATAATTCCATTCCATTTTTTAGACAAACTTATTCGGAAAAAAATATTGTTCAACTTTTATTCTTTTAATCTTTCATTTACACTCAGTTGCATCTGTCCAAACAAACCGAAATTAGATTACAGTTACGCAATACTAGACCCTTCTCTAAATCCAACATCCCTTATATCACCCAGGGCCCGCATTCTATAATCCGGTGTTCCTCCAATCCCACCCAACGAGATCCAACAAAGTCCAACTACATCTAGATTTGCATTCAAATTGTTTCATTCTTGCTTAGTCGGTGGCCGTCACCCTGAAGAGTAAAATATATGAGGACAGTCGAGTGAAACATCTGACTCAATATGAAATAAATCCTTCCGGGCAATAATAACTAATGAATGAGACTTTCTCTTATCCCTTATTCTTTGATACACTACTACTTTAAGGACAGAATAACAAAGACTCAGAAATGAATAGATAAACCCTTTAGCGTGGCGTATAGCCAATTGGAAATAAATGGAATCCTCCTGATCACAAATCCTATCTCAATTCTCCTTCAGCTCAACTACTAATCTATTCAATTCTCTGTCACTATAAATTGCCTTACTCAATTTCTTCAAATCCATTCTGAACAGCAGCAGCAGACAAATAGATATCTACAGCAGCCAGTAGTTCCCAACAATCTCTTATAAATAAAATAAGTGCATCCTATGAATACAATCAGACTCGACAAATTCTATACTTTTATTAAAGGGGAACTCCTAGTGGTAGTGGTGGCTGTTGTTCCTTGTAATAAAATGAAATGCAAAACTCTTGTAGATATGCAGCAAATGAAATGCATCTCTAAATTTTATTTTTCTCTATATATAAAAACCGTCTCTTTCTTCTCTTCTTAGAGGGGACGAAGTAGAATTCCCATCCATTTATTTTCACTCCCGGAGGCATTATCAGCCCGTAGTGGAGGTCGAAAATTCTATAAATTCTATCCAAAAATGTTTACCCTTCCACAACCAATATATTCACTAAACAAATTTCCACCCCTTTAGAAGAAGACAGAATGCTAGGAGGAAATGTCCTTAAAATAAAGAAGAATTCTCTAGCCAATATTCTACAATTCCCTACTCTCTCTTATGCTTATATATTTACTTACTCTCTACTAAAAGAGACAATTCCTTCCTTCTCTCGAGGACATTTTCCAGAATACAAAGACCACCAACCAACAAACTCTTAACAAAGGCAACTTTTCACTAAAACATACAACACAACACTGTCTTCTTGCAGTTCAACAATTCAACTATCCTCTTGGCACTCGACCATACTATCGTCATCAGCATCATCATCATCCAGAAATATAATCAAGCTGCACCCTCTTTTACTTTCACCACCACTGCCCTTGGCCACTTTATACAATTTCCTTATGTCATTCTTCTTTACATGCACTTGGAGAACCTTTTCAAAACTTCTGCTCGCTTTCTATTATAGACAATGTATTCAACTTCTTGGCATAGGTAAAATAATGGTCACAGGTTTCTTCCCCTTTGTTATCAGCCAACTTCCTACTTTCCCTTTGAACCAATAGGAGAAAAAAACCAGATTCAGGATGCATTTTGCATTTCAAATTTTCAAATTCAAATCTGGCCATATCTTATTTCAACTTCCACGCCTCTAAAAAAGGAAAAAAAAACTTTCTTTTATTCATATATATACATAGTGTTTCAAAACTTCACCCGGACGTAAAAAGAAGAAAAAAACTTATGCACATCGTGACGATATCCTCATGCACCTTATCTTCAATTCCGGGTAGCAGCTTCTAGAATAACATGCATATGGAATGCAGAATGCTATCTTTTTTGCGGAAGGTGGAGAAAGGAGTTTAGTTGGAATAATTCTCATATCATCTCATCCTCGCAAAAAAAGTAGATCTTTCCATGCAAACTACAAAGTTTAAGGTAATGGTGGATGTATAATTTCTCTTCTACATTCTACTGAAGAGAGATACATATCACATCAGAGATACATTTTAAGATATTGAACATGCAAAGCTTAGGTTTTTGGAGATGTAGAACACGGGTAGTTTGGCTGGGCTTATCATCAGTAGCAGTAGTAAGCAGTTACCCAAGTGGCTCTCATCCTGCTTTACAATTCATACAATGTTTTTTTCCTTCGTAGTAGACAAATGGAAGTGGAATAAAAAGAAGCTGGAGTGAGACACTAAAATATTTAAGTTTTGGATAAAAATCAGCTCCTCAAGTGACGTCACAAATGTACTCATATAGATATAGCATAATATAATATATATATTTCCTATATCTTCCTTATTCCCCAGGAATTCCCACAGTCCCAGTCGAAGCACTTTAAGGTGAAAGCACGGATGGTTATGCATGTCCCGTGCTCAACTCCATTTCTCAACTGTCTGGATTCAGGAAAGAGAAATATCTATACGGAAGAACAAGCTTACCCTTTTCCAACACACTGCCAACTTCTCTCTCTTATACTACTAGGGAATAATAATAATAATAATAAAAATAATAATAATAATATGATAAGGCTCTAGGAGACTTCCATGTGTGAAGACAGAGAAAGAACTCGTCCGTGTACATTTATGAGCTTGTACAACGACGACCAACTACTATAGAAAGAAGAACAGAAATAAATTCAGGTTGAAAAGTCTCCTATCTCTACTATATATGTATCTAAAGAAAGTGCCTTTGGTATCCTCTGCTGAATATTCGAATAGTTCAAGTTGTGCCAGGAGGGCCCAAAGCTGCTGCTGCTGTGTTCAAAGTAGCGTGTAATGCCAAGAATGTTCCTTGTGTCAATGGTATCCAATTTATTCCTGACTAATTTAATCCGATCGGATCGACTCAACGCCATTTCATACCCCCTACACCTATTATATACCTTTCCTATCTCTATACAACTATTCTATTCATTTCATGCCCTATATAAAACGTGTATACATTTATACAATCTATTCTTCACCTAAATCTCATCTCTCTCTTCTATCTAACACTTATCCATCTATTCACTCATTTTCAATACAAAAACCCGTACGACGAGAGTTCCACTCTTATCTCCAACAAAGTGTTATACAGGGTTCTCAAAAATCAAAATCAAGTTTGATCAATGAAAAAAAGATCTCAGAATGTCCTAATTTTGCCTCAAAAATAAGAAGGAATAACAGATAATCTATTTCCATACCTCTTTGACTCATCGATCCTTCCTTTCTCTTCTACTACATATTTCTTGAGCCCAGATGCTTTCGCCTAATAAACGCGGCCGTCATCCTGATATATTCAATAATAATGGGATGTACCCTTTGGAATGGTTTCTCCAAAACTCTCTAGCACATTCAGCTGCATCCTCGTCTTAAGCTCTAGCGAAATTCCTCACAATCCATATATTATACTTCCAACCTCCTTCTACTTTCTCCTCCAAGAGAGAGAGAAAAGGCCAAGTCGGCATTTATAATATAAAGAGTCTATTGTACATTTAGCATTGCAGAATCCACCACGACCAGTTCCATAGCAGCAGTCCAACACGCCTTCTTCTTCTTCGAGAAAATATATTGCTACGAGTATTAGATACACAGAAGAGAGAAGGGTGTGAGTGTGAGAAGCATTTTTGGAAGCTTTCCATACTTTCATAAATACTTCTATCCATACTACTATAGAAGCAATGTTATCCAACAAGTCCTGTCCTAAAGGGCTTATTCTTCTTTAGAAAATCTCATAAGATCAGCCTGCCTCAAGATTCCAGCCCGATTTCTCAACTCTTCCACACAGCCCTTACTTTCGTCATGGAGAAGAATCTTTATTTCTAAATTCTAAACGGAGATTTCTCATCCTTTAAGGGAGTGCCACCACTACTGTCGCTATTTACTATTTCCTCAATCCTTACTACTAAGTCATAAGGGTTGCTAAGAATATTGTGCTTTCTCTTTCTCTTTGTGTTACACAGCAGCATAGCTTTCACCTCCTTCTTCAACACAAAATCCGAGATAGATCTGCTTCCAAGAGATGAACAAGGTCTTTACGATACAATAGATATATATATATATATATATTGAACGAAGGGGATTTAAATCTTCCAAGTTGCTATCAAAGCATGAACAACAGTATCAAGTAGAGAAGCCCGTGTTGTATATATTTCATCCTCGCTTTCACAAATTGCCAACACTCCTTCTTATCCTCCATTTCTTCTCTCTTCTATTCTAAACTCTAATCCTATATATAGAATAGAGTCTGATTCCTGTGTATCAAGTGAAAGAAAGTGCAAGTAGTGTTAAATGTACGGCCTTGTCTTTACTCTTACGAATTGATCCTAGTTCTTTCTCCTCTCTGAGTCTTCAACTTTTATTGCCCTCATCACAAAGTCCCTTTTGAACATTTCAACACTAACTCTCTTTTGCATCTATCTATCTACACTATATAGCCAACATCTTGTAATATCGCCACTGCTTTCAATTTCTTCAGCGTATAATATTTGCTTTACTTACTTAAAAGAACAAAGGAGCATCAACACTACTTGAGTCTTGACTCTGAGAAATAAAGTGGAGGAGGGCTCAATTCCCGTCCTACTTAATATTTCTCCCCAAATACCAATCTTTTCCAGTAGTCTTGAGAAATCTTGAAAACTAACAACAAGACTTGTACAATTGTGCCTCTTACTTGGCATCAGCTTAAGTACTAAACCCCCCTTTTCATGCCTACCCTATGGATAGATTGGATTACTCGAAATAATAATACAAGAGCATCACTTACTTCACATGTGCATATTATATATATCTTGGTAATAAAAAGATCTTTCTTCCATCCCTACAATACAAGGGAAATTTAATTTCGTTTAAGTAATAAAAGCAAAAGGAGGAATGTGTCATTTAGAAATGTAGGTTAGTTCTTGGAATAAAGTCATATTTAATGAGAGAGGAAAACAGAAAGGACCTACTTTTATTTTTTCTATACAAAAAACAAATACTGCTGACGACGGTGCTAAAACACATATTTATCTTCTTTAGTTTTAAAATAGCCTTGATACCCATTGTTTTCAAAGTACAATATCTAGAACATCGCATCACATCGGCCCTCAACATCTACTAC
>JAQGBQ010000398.1:0-23187 GCA_034698485.1 Vertagopus arboreus | reverse complement strand
ACGAGAGAGACTATATAGCTTTTATGCAAGTTCACAGTCGGGGTCATTCATACATTTCAAACATTTATCTTTTTAAAATTTAAATTGTTAACTTTATTATTTTGTTACTATAATTTCGAATCATATAACAAGCAATTGCATCCTCACTTTTCTTTGACCTCCTTCGTAGTCCGTTACAGTCGGTCAGAATTGGGAATATGTGACAATTCTAGAATTTAATGTTAGAACAGATCATAGAGCCAAAGGTTACGAACTGTTGAGAGTAATTTTTGATGCACACATTAAATGAATGCACCAACCCCAAGATATAGTTAAGACTGCCTTGTGTATCTTTCTATTCCTCTCAAGAGCTGTAATACTGAAGGGCGAGAATGACAAGCTTTTATATTGCCTCACTGGCTTTAATACTAAATTTATATGTCCGAATGTAGATGCACAACTACTCTAAAGCAGAAGCATCAATGCGATGTAATGCAATCCGATGTCTTAATATCTTATAGATTTTACCTTAAGGACTAGTTACGTAGTCTTGACTTGAAGTCAAAAAGTCATGGTCAGAGCAGGAAGAAGCCAGAATCTAGAAAAAGTATTTGAAATGCTAAAGGGCTGTAAGCTATAAAGTGCCTGGTCAGGGCTGCCTTTAGTTCTATTTTCTGTTTATTCTGTATTCCCGGCTTGTTTCACTATTCGATTGGTTTTTTATCGCAATCTTGAATTTTCAGCCACCGCAGGAACCAAATAAACTTTTAAAAAAATCCTAGTTTGTGAAATGCAGTGGCGGAATTAAGAATTAAATACGATTTCCTTGATGGATGTAGGAACTAGAACCTCATGGAAGTTTTATTGCATTTAGTATTAGAGCTTGTTGTTACTACTTGTACACGATTATATATATGAGGCGTGTGGGTCTTCAAAAATTAGAAGCTTAAAGTATTTAAAAGCTTACCTGAGTTGAGCATTGTAATAGTAGTGACCAGTGGTTTAAATTTTTAAAGGGGCTTTGAACGAACAACTGAAACTGTCCTGGAATGAAACGCCAATTCTATATTTGACAATTGTAAACAGTTAAGTATTGATTTTGACTTGGAACAGTCGTTTAATATTTGCAATTTTGCACATGATACTTCTGCTGGGCTTTTTGTTTTCGATCGCAGTAGTTATGAATGTGGTAAAGTGCCGATGTTGTATTGAATAGTAAATTAAGAAGTACATACACAGTTATCGATTTATTCTGAATGAAGGAAAAGTAATCGGGCAATTTTCAATTCGCAACAAAGCTATTGACTTTCAAACTTTCAATAATAATTCAAGAGCCTTCATCGGAAGGGTTATTAAATGACACAAAAGGACATGGCACTCTACAGCATTTCATTCCTCAAGCTTTGAAACTGATACGTCCGTCGGTATATGTTTATATACGTAGCTCACATATAGGCAAAGCCAGGAGTGCTAACTTCCTGTATTAAAGTAGTTTTTGTGGGCCTTCCTCTCATCTCAGTATTACATTACTTTATATTACGTTACATGTTTACACTATAATGCTCCATTTGGTTCCAATTCCAAAGTAGCCAAAAGCTAAAAACCAAGGCTTTTTGGGACACATATAAGCTAAGAGGACATGGGACAACAAACTCGGTAAAAGTTGGTCTATGGCTACTATGATGATGGTTTTGGCTGCAATACTTGTATAATAATAGGAAACAACATTTTAGCCCAAAGCCAAAGCCAATGTGGAACCTAATAACCTTGCCTCCATGTAGTTAGTTAGGGCGTAAGTCGGCTGAACACTATTGTTTCACGACTTTTCCTCCAAATGTACTTAATAACACCCAGGACATAGATTGCACATGGAGTCATCCGCCGTATCGTACTAACTTTTGTATGGACTTTATTTAACATTATAGGACCTAGTTGGCCAAGTAAAAATTAGTTAGTTCGTTAGCCGGGGAATATTACTACGAACTGTAGTAAGCCTGTAGTAGTAGTAGTGGTCGTAGTAATATAATACTAGGTCTATGGTCCATAGCTTTTGGGCAAGTTGAACTTATAGAACTGTAGCTACCTTCTGGATTTTATCTGCTAGCCAATGCAATGTAAAACTACTGGGTTTGGCCCTGATGGTCTCCTAATAACAAGGTTCCATTAGCCCTTTAAACATGACCGAAGTATTAAAACTTCTGGGTTGAGATTCAACAAGATTTTATGATCCTCTCTCAAAGTAGCTGAACTCTATACTGCAATCCTCTGTAATAATGTCTGTAATGCTCAATGTCGAATATACTCAAGTCAAAGCTTCCAAGTAATATTATTATTATTTTGTAGATTGTGTAGTTTTGTATGGAGCTGTGCTAATGTAGCATTAGGGACTTCTCCCAACCTATTAGAACATGAGCTAACGAACAAGAGATTACCATTTGGTGTTGCTGTCCCTTCTTCTTCCTTCTCTTTGATCCGCTCCGGTTGTCGTAAATTGAAAATAAAAGGTTATAATAATAATCATGTAGTAATATTTGAGTTTTATAAAGATTTTGTTTCTACAAAGGAAAAGTCATCATCATCTTTGTTATACGACCTCTGCGTTACTTACATTATAGTAGATAAGATGTGGTATTGTGTAGGACTTTAAGATTTTCAAATTTTAAACGAGCTATACGGCACATTATTATGTTTTGTATCTATATTGGATGAGATGTCTCTTACAACATTATGGGAATAATAGAGAGGCTGTTTACTCTCTGACATTAGAACCTTCAAACCCCAAAAGACATGAAGCATCAAACTGGATTTGATTGGTTCCTCTTGAATCTTTTGATAGATTGTTATTATCATATTATAAGTTATAACGTATTGTAAAATGTAAATGCAACGGACATTGAAAAGAGTCATAATAGATAATAATAATGGCGAAATGTATGTACGTAATAGCTGGGATTGGTTGTAAGTTTCAAAGCTTGCAAGTAGTAAAGTAAGAGAAAGAATGTTGGATGTCCATAGTTAAAAGTTTTTCTAGTATGAAAAGTTAGATGATAATATTATCATCAAAGACTTTATACATATATTTATTCTTTTATAAAGAGCGGTGTGGTTATTTAGTTTGGTGCTTTGATGGCTATGTGGTCTGGTTTGGTTTAGCCGATATGTAATAATAATATAAAGTTAATGTTGAATCTGTAGTACACATTATAAATTAGATGAAAATGGTCAGGTCACGATATTATTCAATGAGATGAGATTTCGATTTTATGGATTGGCTTTTGTTGAACAGTCTTTTCTTTGTTATTACCTCTACAAACAACTAATAGCTATGTAGTTATCAATATACAAGAATGATGATGATGTGATCGTCGTGGTGTGGTGGTTTTTAAAGACATTTTGATTTAAAAATTCTCTAAAGACAAACCATATTGAAATTCTTGAATCCTTCATGCAAATTCTGCAATACAAAGTAAAATTAAAGTAGTACTATTTTATTGACCTATTTTGTTGCCTTCAAATCAAATGAGGATTATACTTATAGATTGTGACAGTAAATCAGAAAAATAGAATGATAAAAACAGTGTAATCAATATTTTTCTAACGATAAGGATTACTTTTATTTTGATTTACACAAATATCTATTATAAAGAAAATGGTAGGATACCTTTACATTTAAAATCGAGATGTATTCAAATTCTCAAAATATGGTTTGAATGTACATTAGGAAACATTGATATCAAAGGACACGTTTTTTTAACGAGTAATAAAAGAACGAGTTCGTTTGTAATTCCGAGAATGGAAATCGCTCATTCATAGAAACCTAATCCTTCATTAGGAAAATAAGGAAAAAATCCATGAAAACAGAACATAAAAGTTGAGCAATTTAGACTCTTTGATGAACACTCTTTGACATATCAACTTCCAAAACATTCTATACCTGCCAAGTGCCAATATTGCCTTTTCCACAATGAATCCAACTATTCTGTTTTCGACTGCTGATGCTTGCTGTTATCGTCGGTTAGTTAGTTAGCAAGAGTTACGACAGCAGTAGTAGGACAAACCAAATCTATTGACATATCTTACTTCATCCAAGTGCACATAATATAGCTAACAATAACGATAATGATTTACCTTCTTCACTTCCTGTCATTTCGTGTATGTCATATGAAAGTGCTTGGTTTCTGCAGAGAGTTGTTCAAAAGAACTGTGTGGGCAGATGGGTTCCTCATTAAAATGGCAAATATCATATAAATGCCGTATATAATACTCTCTTACGATGAAAGAGAGAGGTTTGTACCCTAACTTTATTATAGTTACAAAACAGCCAACAAAGAACATTGACAAAAGTAAGGGGATAATGTCCGACCGGTATTAGTTTCTTCGTTATAAATACAATTAAATAATACAATAGAATCAAAATATAAATGCTGTATAATACACTTTATATTTACAAAGAATCTAGAAACCATTGCATGATGCGTGTAACTAAATATCATCAACAACTTTGCAAAAAGTGACCTTCCAGTGTTTGCAACTCTGGAAAAAAATTAAACTGTTTTTTTTAAGATTCTTACATATTCTTTCTTTCTAGAAAGCGACTTAGTTCGTATGAGATGTTCATTAAGATACGAAAATAGTTCACCTGACTCTCCATGCAGCTCCACTTACGACCAGCAGTTCCGGTCACGAGTTGGCCCGACCTTATGTCCTTTCCCCGGTCCTCACCTTTTAATTATAGAGATACGACTGTTGTACTAGAGAAAAATAAAATTCCCAGGTGGATGGATTCAATACCAAAACATATATGGCTATAAAGTAAAGCTATATGTAATTTTCTGTGAATGAAATGAACTTTTGAGCAAAAAAAATAAATCTATATACACAAACACACAAACCTTTTCAGTTCGGAAGGTTAAGACCCGTATGTATTATAGTACCTCTGCAAAAGCAAAATCATAATTTTAGGTTTTATTGTCCCTATATTTTTATATTTGTCTAGCTGTGCAAAAGCAAGCAAAAGAAGACCCCATGAGACCTCTCATCTAGTATAATAATAATAGCTTATACCATACCTATGTATATATCTATAATGTAGTAGTAGTGCAGGATGGAAAGGTATGAATGGATGAAATGAACAAATCGGTAAAAATTTTATTGGAACGAATACCCTATGGTATTATCGACCTGGAGTTGGTCTAGGTTGAAGTTGGAAGTTGTATGTAGTTCTGTAGAATTGGAATGGAAGAAGGTTGGTTCAAAGGCAGACAAGGAACGAGTTCACCCGATTCCCGGTTTTCGGAGCTTTTAGATTCCTGGTGAGCTGGCCGGCTTTGAACTTTTCAAATCGTGGGCTGAAATGAATGAATTTGTAAAATTTCAAGTGGGATGAGAACTATCGAGTGTTTCGGTTTAATATGTTCAATACCTCATTTAAAAAGTTGAAAAGGTTTCATGGGGGATCGGGTATCGAGCTGAATCGATTTATAAATTACTTTTCAACCTTTAGGCAAAAGAACAGCTGAAACTTTACACCTTTTAGGATTTTGATTTGAACATTGGTGTTGAAGGATTTAGGGCAACCTACTTTAATTGCTTACCTCGACTGAATCAATTATGCATTGCTGCAATTATCTTGTTCAACAGCACAATTTTGTGCAGTTACAATCAATACTTTGAGTTGATATTTCGAGATACTACACCCTTGCAAAACTGCATTTGATTGAGAAAGACAGGTTGCAATTATGTCAATGTCCGGTATCTACGAGAAAACTAAAACAGAAGTCTTCTTGGCATTTCGGTCGATGGTCGATCTGCCTGGCTGGCTGATCGTTTGGTTTGGTCGTGGTGTCAGCCCGGCAGTTTGATTGATTGATAGTTAATTACACATGGAATTCTAAGCTACCTGTTTTTACACCTAGGACGATATCCTGGAATCCAATCCCTCCTTATATAACTAAAGTAAAGTAGGAATTAATTATACGAGAAAATGTTGAGGCTGCATTTATCGATTAATGATTCCTACAAGAATTTTATTCTCAAAGTCTCCCTAGCTTTGAAAGACTTGAGTCTTGAGAATGTGGGCATGAGGCAAGCCTGAGGTTTCGAATTGAATGGATATCCCATGGAATTCTTTTGAAATGTTTGGCTATTGCTAGAACAAGGGCTTAATATTTTTTTCAAGACACTCCTCAATATTCAGAATGTAGAATAAGTGGATGTACCCTTTAAAAGGGACGAAACACTTTGAAACAAAATGGTTCTAGAGTTTTTAGCCGACAGAGAAACAGACAAAACTTAACAATATACAAGTAACCAACATAAGAGCATCGAAACTCTTTGAAACCATCTCGGATTAAATATTGTAAATCGCTTTATCTTCTTACATTTTGAAAGCTACCTTTGTACATCTAATATAGATACCCTTTCCTTCTTGGAGAGTGAAGGTGCGGTCCTAATATTTTGTTTGGTAACATTTTTGAATGGTTATGCATATATACATTGTATAAACTATGTTCTATATTCCGTTCAAAGACGTTAGATTCTGATATTATTACATCCGAAACCAACGTAACTGGCAAAGCCCTTATAAATATTATTATGACATGAGAATAAAATCATGTTATGCTATGAAATAATTATCTTATTTCTTATGAAACCTTAAAGACAGTGTATAAGATTTGGTAGTTTTATAGTGATAATTATTCACAAGGTAATACATACCTTATATAACCTTGCAATGACCTGAGAGATTTCGCAGTGCCTTGATAAATGTATCACTCATGATGAATGTACTTTTATTGCTTGGCCCTTATAAGGGTTTAGGGTTAGGATTTTGATATGTTGTATTAGTTAAAAATATATCAAAATTTGAAGGTTTCAAATTTCTAGGGCTTTATGAACCAGCAGTAAATTTTAAAATTTCCAACTTCCTTCAACTTGATTGCTATAAGGAAATGAATCATGACTTAATGCTTTAGAAAATTAGGCAGAAATAATGTGAATAGGAATTTCGGCATTAACTAGGATCTGTAGGATTTGTGCTTTTCATTCTAACTTTTTTTTTTAAAACTTTTCTAACCTCAAAGAGAAATCCGATTATTTATAAGACGTAAAATGAGACTTGTTTTCCGAGGGGAAATGGAACAGTGCTTATTCAAGTGGTTTCAGGGTTATAAGTTGATGTGACCTAAAAATGTCCATGTGCCACAGACTCAGCATCTACACAGCAAAGCGATAGTAGTAGAGAACCAACTGTACTAAACTAACAAGTTTATTATATTTTAGGTTGATTGTTTTCTCGTAGGATGAAAGTATCTCATTAGACTTTAATTTTATTGATCCACTCGGCACTCACTCTCCTCTTCCACTTTTAAGATATCTCATTAGGCTTGAAGGTGACTAATTCTACAGTTTATTAGTCTTCATTATGCAGTAATATAATTTTTATGTTTTTTTTGTTTGTAAATTATAGGCTCAAGACGACGTGGATTCTGGGACCGAGTCGGACGACGAGAGCGGCGACACTAACGGGTTTCCAGGAGATAATAACGGTAAGCTGATTTTCTTTAATTAATAAGTAATTCATAGCTTAAAATCTGTTACAGAACACCTTAGTATAAACGAATAAATAACGAACATTTCTTTGATTTATAAGATCAGTTTGTATATGTAGTTATTAATCAATTATTATGGATTTATTTAGTTCATTCAATAGTACCTATATGTTAGATTGTAAAAAATGCCTCATAGCTGTACATGATAAAGTTTTCATAAGGAACTAAAGGAAATTGCAAAAAATAGCTCCAAGCAAATCTTCTTTTATGCCCTTCCTCTAACCTTCTTCACATTTCAACATTTCCGAATAGGAACGAGCCTTTGAAAATAAATCTTATAAAGCAAATTTGGGAAGATTCTGCAACAATGTTTACGGTAAAAGGGTTTTTAAAATAAAAGTTGGCATTTTTTGTTGCAATTGTTCTGCCAACTTCTCTCATTGTGTGATGTACTGCAATATTTATATGAATTTTTGTGCAAGAAAGTCGAAATCGGTTTTTAGATTGGCTTGTTAGACACTAGTTCCAATTTCTAGAGAACCTTGTGTGAAGATTTTCCGTACCTTTTCTCAACTTTTATTTGTTTCTTCCTCTGTTTCTCTAGTTTTTTTTTTCAAACAAGAAAAAAAGAGACAAAAATTTTGTTTGAGTGTGATGGAAAACAGAATATAGAATAGAAAGCTGACGAGGCTTCAATTCTTCCATACGTCAAAGCTACAAACATTCAAAAATCCGAACTGCATGGGCTTGAAAGAGAATACATGGAATAAAGGCTTTAGGTTAGATTTTTGAATTGGAACTTTGAAAGTTGGAAGTAGTAGAGAGGTAACAGCCGACAACATATGCATACAAACTTGTTCTTTTCTCTACTATTTCAAAGAAGGAATACACAATGCAAAATAAAGAAAATAGTTGGATACATTTTTACAATTTTGTATTCTAAGTAAACCAATAAGAGAGCTACTAGTCTGCTGCTGTTCGGGATCTTGAGTGTGTGTATATATGGTGTAATATATAATAGAATGCAAATATCAGTCTGCTCCAGTTCTCTTGAGTCTTTGTCATATTTAGCAACGAAAGGTTTTTGAACATTCAAAATCATGAGTGAACTTTTGCTTTCCTGCTAGAATATAAAGCTAAGAGGAATGAGAACGAATATCGTTATATGTGTATATGTTTGAGGAAATGGAGTCTGATTTGAATGCTAAACTCAAGATTTGAGCCTATCTGCTTTAAACACATATATAGGAAATGAAAAAAAGTAAATGAAAATCGAACCCTTTTTGTTCACATAGACAAAAGACATTTGATTTTTCAGTTTACAATCCCACTTGGAACTTGAAACTCTTGAAGAAAAAGTCTGAAAGAAACCCTGCCGTGAAATGAGATGAGAGGTGACACACAAGGACAATTGTCAACTTCAAATAATATGCCAATATGTGTGAAATACAAAGTGTGAACTTTGGCGTCACTTTTTATTACTCTACTACATAGTTCTATGAGGAGATTTTCATTATTTTATTTTTCCAGACCCAAAGCCAGACATGTAACGTTATACGTATTTTTTTTCGCGAAATAAAATGTGTCACCTCCTACCACCACTATATGTGAATAGATCAAATTCAGAGGTGACAAGATTCCATAACCAAGATACTGATGGAGTCTAATATATTTCTTTGAATTGGAAATTCGAGTCTCTCTATCTCTTTATGTAATGCGTTCATGTTATTATCTATAGGTGATAGTCATCTATTATATTTTTGTTCCCAGAGCCAGCGGGAGTGTCAGTATCATTGGCAGTGATACTTTGTAACTTTGCACTACTGGTACATACATTATATATAAAGGAGAAAAGAACTCAGAAAAGAGAGAACATTGAGGAGTCTAGTAGTGTCATGTCGTGCCTTGTCGCCATTTTTTCCTTGGAGATAGACAATGACAGATGCAAAATCCATGTTGTTGTACACCTTAGGGAACCAAGCAGTGATAGACAAGCGGGTAATTTTTTCTCTCCGAGAAATCCGAATAAGTGAATTTATATTAGATGTTGGTAGTTGTTGGATGTTATAAAATAAGGACAAGGGGAAGCTTATAGATCACCTTCAAAACATATATGCAGTCAGCTTAGAAATTGAACAGATAGAAGGTGTTTATCGATATCAAAACTCCCAAGTATAAATATACCACACCACCCACTGCCGAATCAAACCAGCCAACCTCCGACATGCAAAGAATTGAAAGTTGGAAACTTTCTAGAAACGTTAAAAGCTAACGGTTCATGAAACTGAGAATTCAGTTTTTTAAGAAAAAGAAGGATATCTGTGTAGTAGTACTCTTGTTATAATGGATAAAATGTGTAGGTTAAAGGTTGCAGTTAGGATGCAAGGAAATCGACAAAGATAGCTTGGAAGGTAGGTTGTAGGTTGGCTTTCTGTCTGTAGCTCTTTTTCGGAACTGTGAGTAACTGGTAACCTGAAGAAGGAACCCGGATCGATCAAAGCTAGAGCAACCGACCTTGAGTAATGACGTTTGAGGGTGTTCCAAGTTTCTTCATGATCCATCCAGGCCAAGCTTCATTTTTCAATTTCCTACTCTTCTAAATGTTGATTATTTGTGAAGAACATATATGTATAGGGAATCAGATCTATACAGCGATAGGTTCACATGTCATTTGTAGCCTTGAAGGTCGAGAAAGTAGAGTGTGTCCGTACTCAAGTTTTTATATCATCCAGAAATAAAATGTGAGAGAGAGAAAGTAAGGACTGGGAAAGAAATACGAAAAGTTTCCATCCTTTGCGAATCCGAGTCCAGGAATAAAATCCCTGTGTGGTTCAGGTCGCTGGTCGATATTGTCGGTAGTTTGTGTGTATGTGTACGATACAATGGAATGTAGCCAATGTAGGTAGGTATAAAGGTACAGGTTTTATCTATGGAGTTGGAACTAGAGAGACTACCCACGGTTTGATTGAAGATCGGTTTGGGTTAGTAAAGAACAATAGAGTCAAAAAAGGAAACTGGGGAAATAAGTAATTGGTTGGTTTGGGCTCTTGGGTTTAAAGGAAGATTTTTCTAAAGAATAAGAGAAATGGTGAGTCGAAGGATTAGTAATTTATCTTGTGGATTTGTAATAGTCCTTCATCGCCAGATTCACTTGCATTTCTATATACTCGTAGTACTGTGTTATGTTAGATGGTAAGGACGCTACAAAGAAGGATGGTTTGGATGACAAAGTGTTAGGAAATGAAATGAAATACGATTGAAATAAAAATCTTCCAAATGAGAGAATTAAGAAGGTACTTAAAAGGTAGTCTGCCTCAGTACGTGGGCCGCTTTAAAGATCCCAGGCCCATTTTTATTGTTTTATTGTGCGAAATAAAATATATATTTGTGTTCTTTTCCCTTTTATCATAGCACAGCATCTCCGCCATCCTATCATTTGTCTCTCAGCGCTTGGTCGTTAATTTCTAATTTGATTCAAATTTTTATAAAAATGGGCTACGAAAAAATAGAATTTACAATGAGTCAAATTATTATGGCTCTCTTCTATCTGTCGTAGTCAGCTACATACCGAATGGCAACGTTTGCAAATTGTAGACCTTTTTAGGATAAGATAAAAACCCAACTTCAAAAACTACCTATTTTAGATTTCAATAAGCTATAAAACTTTTTATTTTGAGGTATGAGTGAAAGAAACTAAAATATTCCTAATGGTTTATTTTCTTCATTTTTGGAGCTAAGACTTTGTATTGAAAGTAGGACTTCGACACACCTAACAAGCTTGTGTACCTTAGTATTTTTCTATTTGTATTTCATCCAGCTTTTGCAAGGCTGCTTAGACAAAATAATCAAAATTTACTACCTTTTTTTTCCTCACGGAGATCCCAGCGGTTCCATACATTTCTTTGTAATTGAATTTCAGATGGAATGGAATGCAAATTATTGGCTTTACTCTTCTGCAAGCAAATACTTTTGCTAACCCTTAAAGCATTATATAAATATATTTCTTCTTCGTAAGTCTCGAGTTGGTTTGCTTCTCTCCAGATTCAAACTTTGTAATACCTCACAGACATACATAATACGTCCAATTCCTATTTCTATTATATTTCCTACCCTATTTTAAGATCCACCGAGGGAAATAGGAATTAATCTCTGTGAACAAAATGCCTATATAAAACATAAAATCCTCCGCATCTCTTCTTCTTCTGGCTGACACGTCAGCAGTTTCCTCCCTCTCCAGCCAACTTGTTCTCCAAGTTCCCAACCAATTCCTGCACTTACTAAAAGATCTGTCCTAAAATTGAAGATATATTTATACCGAGAAATTTCTCCAAATTACTAAACTATCTTCTTATAGAGTCAACAGTCTCAGGAAGAGAGTATAGAAGAAGAACTATGTATATTCATACCTAAGCTTTGTGTGCTACTTTCTTTGGGCGGATGAGTTGAGTTGACTACTTCGCTAATTAGTTTTACCTTAGGGAACTTTCCCTACTAAACTGCAGATTCATACGGTTTGGAGTGAAAGAGGCTACAACTCACCAGTCTACTCACAACTGCGGAGAAGTTTCCCGTATGGAAAACTTAAGTTTGAATTTTGAATATATTCCTCAGCAGCCAACTCCCACTACTTTTACAAGTTTCATAGTCCTGAATAGCTGCTAGGGAAATTCCAAGACAGAAATAATATAAGTTTGATGGCTAAGCTTGGCTTGTCAGTACAAAATGGAGGGTTAATGAAGGCTTTTGAAGGTTTTAAGTGTGATTTCGATTATCTTCCACAGCGTGCAGAGTGGGAGCTTTGATACGATGTACTTATAGCTTTATAAAATATACAGCGTTATTACATACCAGTATGATAGCGTTTACTATTATACGACGAGAAAGATATAGCATAGAATGAAACACTTTTCGTGTGTGCGAACGTTGTCTACACAGTCTAAAACATTGAACATTAGACGCATAGAAAGGTTGGGTCGGAGAAGCAGGAAGGCTTATCGATTTCCTTGGGTTAACAGAGTTCGTTATATTGTGGATCGAAAATATGGAAGCAACAGCAAAATGTATAATACATGGAAAGACTTGCAAAGCAAGCTATTCAGTTTGGTCAATCTGTCTTTGGGTCTTTGACCACTACCATCATCATCATATACCACTAGAAGTAGTAGCAAAACTAAGCTAAGCTGATTGTGAGGATGGACTATGGACAATTACAATCTGCCAAGTGTTGACCTGTATATTTCAAGAGAATTGATGAAACCTCTGGAAATTTATTTGGTTCATTTGAAGAGTCAAGCAAGTCAGTACGTGAGGTTCGTAAATTTGGCTTGGGATTTGTGACGTTGATGTCTATTCAACAAATGTTATTTTGGCTTAGGTTAGGTTAAGTAAGAATGATTTGATTATTTAGTTTGTAGCTGTAGTTTGTCCGGGCTCTTTGAATGCAATGTAGATCGTATAATGGAGCACTACTTACTTAAATTATAAATAGGCAGTCTAGAATTTTCAGATTAGCTCTGTCCTAAAATATTTAGAGGGGATTGTGAACTAGTTGAACTTGATTATATACAAGTGTTGAAAATAGATATTCTCTGTTCCTTATTGATTTTACTGTATTAAGTCTGTATTGAAAAATCCAATTCCAATTTTCCAGCCTACATTATTATTATTCGGCTATTATTGATTGACATAATCCATCCAGCATATTCGCCAATTCTACGATATTATTATGCCTTGAGACTTTCAAAGAGTTTTCTCTTGCATGTCCTTCGTACTTTATTGGGAATAAATTTGGATTTCGTAACTGGGAGTGTGAGCATGAGAAGCAGAGTGACTAATATGACATGAGGGTTTGCAATGCATTGATAGATTCTGTCATGCCAAAATCAGAAGAGTTGGCTATTAATAATAGTTTATGGCTATAAGAGTTTGTACGACTCAGCCATTGTTATATATTATTACAGGCTACACAATAAGAACAGATGGATATATATATTTATAATGGTATATATGATACATTTCTACATCATTTACTTGTGTTCGGTGTTTGTTAGAAGAATGAAATACTCGTTCGTGGCAGTAAAATGGGATTGGTTTCTTGTACATTCGAGTTGTTCAGATTATGTACGATGTTGGATAGACATAGACGACGATCTATTCTGCTCTGCTAAGTTCTGAACTCAAGGTTTGGTTTTGGCTTGATCATTATCTTGACTTGCCGATAAATGAGAGACAAGAAGAGAAACCACGACAGAGAGTTACATTAATGTTACAAAATAAGATAACTTGATGGCAAAACTTCGGCTAACGAGTGATTTCAGGATCGTAGGACAAACCTTTTTTTTCTAAAAAAGAGAAAAAGTTATAGAGTAGCATCGGCAGTTTTGACGAGAAAAAATAACTGTGAAGAGACAAGATTTAATACCCGTCGGATTTTTCTACGAAACTTATTTTAGCGTTCTTTCTGATGACAATCAATGAAGAGTAGTAGATTGTCAAAACGAAGCACGGTAGGCCACGGAAGAGAAAAAAACAAGTAAATTGTACACTTTAGTACGTAAGCAGACAAGTTTGATGGTTTTAGTCTTTGGTTGTCAGAGGTTAGCCAAAGCAAGTAAGTCTCAAAGTAGTATCAAGTAGATATTTTTGTATAAATCTATAAATGCTGAATATCAGCTTTTAAGAGTAGGACGAAAAGTAGTAGTAATAGTAAGTGAGCATGTAGTGAATTGAGGTTTACTTAGGTCTTGTAGGTACGACTCGTAGATTGGATATGTTTTATTTAATGGCAAAATGATTGCACGATATGATAAAAGCAGCATGCAACGTAAAGTAGATAATGACAGCCAAGTCAACTCAACTCAACGTCTGACCATGACAGAGAAATGGGCGAAATCCAAATTTAAGTTGTTCAAACTAAAATTGACAGTCATTTATTGCGTTTGGTTCAATGGCCAACATTTGAAATTTTGAAGCACACCATTTGGCTATATCTAAATAAAATGTAATTGTTTTAACATCATAAAAATCATAAATCTGCAACGTCTATTTTTCTTGAAATGATTTGTTTTGAATTTCAAGAAGATTGAAATGTAAAATTTTTCAAAGATGTGAAAGGTTTAAATCATCACGTAGATACAGGAGAAAAAGAACCACCATTCTATAAGCATTATAATATACTTCTTTTATCTAATTCTGCCTAACTCTAACTACTTGTGACTTGTACTTTATACACATTCCAAGTTGAAGAAGCATGCCTAATAAGTATGGACACTACATAGCTAGCGTTTCCCCCTTTGTACACGTACCTGGGGATGAATAGCTGATGGATGAAAATGCAATAGGGAATAGAGCTCCGGTGTTGTTGAATAACAATTTGCCCTAGAGAAGAATAGGATTTTTGGATTAGGAAGGTGTCAAGAGAACATGAGAATTAGATATTCTAAAAAGGACTCTGTCCGTCCATCTTCTCTTTAGTTAAATTTAAATTTGAATAGTCCAAACTATAATAAGCTCAAAGCTGGACATGCATATTCATCCTCTCTCTCTCTTAAATTTTATTTTGGATCGGATCTGCCCATCCTTGGTTGTGTTTCGTATAATAATGTATCGTTTGCAACTAGTAACTATAAAGTGATATGAATCATTATATAATAAGAACTTAAGAAGGTCTAGATTCAAAATACAAACGTATAGGTAGAATTAGTTTTTTTCTTTCTTACTTGTTGAATCCACAGAGAACCGAGAGGAATGAATAGGGATTCAAATTGAAGTAAAAGAAGGCTTGGTTTTACAATCCTAAAAAATGTATAAGCATTATTCCATGCACTGCATACTTATTTAGAGAGAGAGATAGGATAGAGGGGTATTATTATCCAGCTTCGCTTGAAATTTAAAATGAATGAATGGCTCAAGGAATAGAAAATTTTAACTTCCAAGGATGCAACAACAACAAGCAGCCATAGAACTTTAAATAATAAGAATGTAATAGTCAAGGACTGTATCATGTTGTACATTACACCAAACCAAGAGACAATTGTTGTGATGCGATTGGGCTTCGTTAATAATAATCATAATAATAATATGAGATAGAGAGGTACCAAAAGAAAGAGGCATTTAATTTTGATGGATTTGGTATTTAAAATGCATTAAGCTACACATATTGATTTGCTTCACTTGAGCTCATCGATATATCGACCTGTTTTTTATCGACCACATCACCTTTAGGCATTGTCGCTTGTGAAGTTATATATTTTTTAAAATATTGAAACTTACAATCTGCCCAGACTTGAACTCGTATTTCTTAATTGTGTCAGAATAAATGTTCTTTATATAATAGCTGATGCCATGTCATGCAACATATTTCGGCATTTAAGATTTATCAACCCCTTTTTGAATTAAGCATTGTTCCGATGAATAAAATTCTGTCAGAAGAAGAACATTGTGTTGTTCATTACATTAAAGATTAAAATCAGCAATTAACGATGCTCATAATTGTCTGTCAAGCAGACTGTTGGATGTAGAATGCATTTAAAAAGTCAGGCCAAAAAGGCACCCATTCAAATTTTAGATCCGTGGTGGAACAATAGATTTTACAATTAGACAATTTTTATCCAAGAATGGAATTTCGAGAGCAGAAATCTCATTACATTTATCATATTTCAAAGCGCAAATGCAACTTTTGGATCTTTCAAACTTACAACGAAAAAAAATGCATTTTTGCAAACCAAAGGAAACTTCAGGCTGTCATGTCAAAGAGGTAACTTTACCTGAAATTAACAATGTTTAAAAGCTATCATGTTCGTGCAGACCAGCCTCTATGACCTGACGTAGCTTGTCTGGGCGAGACTGCAGTTTCAGACAATGTAAACGTTAAAGTCAAGTAAGGTCGAAATGTTCTAGTCTGACAATTTCTAAACCGAAAATAGTGATACAAAAAGCATAAAAGTCTTAACTCTTTAGATTTTCTAGTTTGATTTTTTTGAAATAAAAATTTGCAACTTCTTTAATCACACGGGTCGTGCTGCTGTGCATCCGATGCGTTTTTTGACTTGGGGGTTAGGTAAGCGCAGCCATAAGGAAAATTGTAGAGTGGTTAGCGACCATGATATATTGCTAACGTTGGACACGGAAGGTTGTATGCCGGTTGCTGGTTGTGATGTCAGACACGAAGTCTTTAACGTGTTTTATCCTTCCAATGTCCTTTACCTTTTGTAGAGTTCCATTTTTGTAGTATGCAAATTATTTGCACTCGGCAGCAACGTCTATACTATATATTATTTGAGTTTATTGTTATCCTGTGGTTCTTTGTGCAAATCAGTTACCGCGAAATTCTTCTTGCGAAAAGATTTGCAAAACGCGGTATCCTTAGGGTTTTGATGAGGTTTTGCATCCTGAGCACAATGAAAGGTAAAATTACAATTTGAAGATTACATTCTTTATAAAATGGAATGTCGGTTGATGGTCATTGGCAAGACTCCTACAGAGAATTGATATTGGTGGTTCTTGGTTCATGAGTAATTCTATAATAGTCCCGTATATAATAATAATACAAAGTATTAGAGCTGGTACATTGTACGTATAATTTCTTGGGTCTTTTTCGAGTGCCTGCATTGCTGTTGTAAGATGAAGATGATGAAGGTCACGGATTGCCCATTTTGTTCAGCAATCCAAATCCTCATGGAGAGTTGGATGGAAAATTGTATTCTCTGCTATTCTATGAATAAAAAAAATTAAACCTCCTTCAACCAAGCATTTTTTGACTTGGAAAAAGAAGTTGAATGAAAAATAAAATGAAATCGTGCTAGCAGCTCTCTTCTGTAATAATAATAACGTCTAGGGAGCAACATCATCCTCAAAGAATTCATCCCAAATTACATAGAAGACTACCTACCTACAATTTAAACCTACTACTACTACTACATTACATTTCAAAAAGAATCTTACTAGAATCATTACCAATGCAATGGCTTGGAGTTGGTTGGTCCTGGAACTATTACTGAATTCAATGTTGAATGAATGTTTGATGTAATGAATGCAATAATACAATCCAATGGCAAGGCATCACATCTTCTTAAGATTAGTCCATCAGTTCCAGCATGCAAACAGACTTTTAGAGGAGTCGAGGATAGTATGTATATCTATTATTGTAGATTTGAAATGAAATGCATACTTAGGTAGACAAACATAAAAAATGAAGTTATGCCCGTCCTTGCTATACACAAAATATATGAAGGATATAGTTTAAAAACCCAATTCTCGTTTTATTCCTGAGCTTAATAGAGATTTGGTCAGGAATAAAAGTTTATGTTCTTTATTAAGTATTTGCTATTTAGCTTTTTTAGTGGGGAATAAAATTGAATCTCATTCATCCAACGTAGCATTGCATGAGGTTGGTAATATAAAATGGTACTGTATCTGTGTGATGTAAGTTTTCCGTAATCCATAAACATAGCTAAGCAACTCACTATCAGTCAATCACAGGTTGGTTCAGAGGCGATATAGGGAAATTGATTATTGCATAATGCATTCTGGTGGTGCATTTTGATTGAATTGAATGAAACTGAATTGATGATTGGTATCAAATCATCAAGGTTGAAGCCTACAGCCTATCAACAGTTTTTGATTATATTGGATTCTTATTGGATTTTGATTGGCAGAGTTTTTTATGCATTTCTTATGGCTTTGTGTTTGATCATGGTTTGATCGTATGATCTCCTTAAAGGAATGTGAAACTTATGGTATACTCGTCAAGGATTAATTCTTTTTAGCAATGAACATCTACGTACGTTATAATATTATCTGGCGTATTTAGTAGTAGGAAATAAGGGTGTAGAGACTCTGTACTCAAGAAGAAGTACTCATATGAGTGTTTGTATAAAAGGTCTAGAGATCTTCTTCTTCTTCCATACTCTAGAAAGTGAAGAGAAGGAATCCAGTGGAATTTCAAACCTTTAAAAACTCCTCCATAAGAGGCAATAAAGCTAATGAATGACAAGACAGGAAAAGGGTCTCTGGAAGAAATCTGTTCCTTGAGAATTTATCGCCAAGATAAAAGGACTCCTTGTTCTTTAGCTAAATCTTGACTTTTCTACAGACTCACAGTTTGGTCATTAGCGAGCAAGTTTGAGATAATTGTACTTTCATACTGAGGAAGAAACTTCAATCCAATCCATCAAGGGACCATCCATCCACGCGTAGGATTCCAAGTACCTTTAAAGTACCAGCAGGTTCGTCTTTCCAAACCCAAGGGCCCAAGTACCCTTCATAGAACCCATATCAAGTTAAGGGTTTGAGATTTGAACCGTTCTAAAAAATCTTGTCTTTTGTGCACACCCATACATCGGTAGAAGATTATAGTATATGAATGCAGTGCGTGGCTCTTGGTATAAAGGAAGAAGAAACGGGGATTTTAAAACAGGATTGTAAAGTTGGTACGAGTTTGTAAGAACAGATTGGTATTTAAAGTTACTTACTCCACCGAAAAACTCTTTGTAAGAAAAAGACTGAGCAACCATCATCCACTATATACATATCAAAGCCCAGGAAAGGCAGCAAACTACTCGTTCACTATCTAATCTGAAAGGATTCAGTCCATTATTTTCATGATGATGATGAGGAGCCTGCTCTATCTGCTATAGGGTTATTTAATCTAGTTGAAGTTGAAATTGCTTTGCTTTGCCTTCATTTCAACATTTTCAACTACAAATCTCTGGCTCTTCTCAACTCGTCAGAGCAAAAGCACGACGATGATAGTGATAGTTGATGTATAAGTTGATGCTGATGCTGCTGGTCTGGTTTGGTTGATTCCGTGATTTTGATGAGCATCCATTGATTCCAGTGTAAGAAGTTTGAGTTCTTTGTTCAGCCTTGGATTGAATGTTCCAAAGGGTACGTGAAGCAAAGGGGTGTTTCAAAAAGTAGTTTGTGGATGGCATGTTGTTAAAAGTGTGAGCTTGTGTGGATAAAAAGCAGAGAAACCGGCTCGACAAGGAATATTAACCGGGAGATAGGGAGATTTGTACAGGGATTAGAAAATTACGTATTGCCAAATTAGGAGAGATTATAATATATAAAGGAGTGTAACATGTAAGTGAGTATGAAGTGTAATGGAAAATATAAAAAACTAAACTGCCAAATACATAACTTTGGCTTCTATAATTCCATATGAAATTGAAAGAGGTGTTTCTTCAATTCTCTTGACCATAAGGTAGGCTTAGTATCTCTTACAGAGTTGAAGTTGATGACGGATTTGAATTCTGAATTTCCATCAAACATTTGTTGGAATTCGGGTTTTCCATAAGATTACACGTACTTGCAAGTTTGTAAGGGTTAAATCACCCTGTAAGGTTTTTTTTTTCAAGTACATAACTTGTGTACTTGTGTGTCTTCCAAAATGATCCCCATGGACTCCCTTCCATTCCATTTCACCATGCCCAGTTAGAGACCTGAAAGATTGAACATCATGTGTTGTTATTGTATGGTTTGAATGTAATGAACTTTTTGTTCGAAAAAAAACGAGACCCTCTCTACTCTTGTTATTAATGTTCTTTGTTGTGTTAGACCTGTTTTTGACCTAGGCCTAGGAATGGATGGAATAGGGTAGGATTCGTAGGGAGGTTTGAATAGTGGCATAAGAGAAGGGCTTGCCCTTTAGTAATATAATAAATTGATTCGGGACTGGGACTCCGCACTCCACCAGAGTTAGTAGGATTGGATTGAAGGTCGTAAAAATTGAATCTGTGCGTGAATCACATTCACAATGGGATGAAGTTGAGGATGATGTTGGCTCCAATATGATTTTTTGAGAGAAGTGAGATGCGTTACAATTTACAATCGATTTCAATTTTCAATCCCCTCTCCATGTCTTCTTACATTCAACATTTGATATGGTGGATGTGGATTTTGGATTTGGAAATGATGCTAATCTCATGTCAGATGGGGAAATGTGTATTTATTCCATCACGGTCTCTTTGAGGATCGAGTTTTTGTTTGAGTTTTTAAATTTGATTCTTTAATGTTTGTAAATGGGTGATGGACAGGTAGAGTCTGTAAACTCTTTAGAGTTTAGGATAAATCAAAGATAGGATTAGATTATTATAAGGCACCGCTGTGCCGTTGCATTATATTTTGTGCATGGATCTAAGAAATGTTTGTGTATTCATTTGTGAAAAGTGGGTGTTTGTGACGGGCAAGGTTAGCCGGATTTTAAGCTCGAATTATATATTAAATAGGTATTATTAATGTTAATGAAATGCTAATGATTTTATTATTTCTTGTATGTTTTCAGGTAAGTGCGTTTCCTTTTAAGGAATTTTTTCTCTCAACCACTATAAGCTACTATTGACAGCATAATATAACAACTTTTCGACTTGTGCAGAGCGTGGGTAAGAAATTCAGATGTTTACACATTAATGCAAAAACCCTTTTATAGGAAGCCATACCGATGTTCACATTTTTCAGAAAATTATAAATAGCATTACGTCATCTTCCTGCATAAGCATAAGAAATAAACAAACAAGTTCTCATAATCAGAAATGTATATTGCTGATCTCTTAGATTTCGTGAAATGTCAATCTCATATCTGTACAAGAGCAGTGCTCACTGGAAGTACTCAGCCACTTCTACTACATATGGTAGGATGAGTCTTGACTCTTTTGTCTTCAAGTACTTTTATGTCGATCTCAGAGTTTTACATTACAAAGCAAAGTCAAATTTGCACTACGTAGCAGAAGTCAAATCAATACTTTTTTTTTGTCAAAGAAGAGAAAATCTGAGTCAATATTTGAATGAGTCAAAGGCATATGTGATGAGGATTGATATCAAAGTAAATGTGAAATGTGGAAAACAATCTATCTATCCGCATGAGCAATATGAAATATTCTCCTCTTCAGATTTCCAAATATCTGATCTACTTGCATGTAGAATTTTTGTGAATACCCGTTTAAAAAATAATAAGGCATATCCTCCTACTTATGTGGATTATGCGGTTCGTTCTACTCCATAGTTATGAGTGCTTGAAATCTTTGTTCTGAAAAAAAAATCTTAAAGAAGCAACACTTTAATACACTACTCCTTGGATTTTCAAAGAGGATGACAATTGATAATACTGAGTTCATACTGAGTTGAGTTCAATCTTGCGACACATATAACTTTTTTTGAGACGTTGACTTCCCCTTTCAGAGTTTTAATAATCACTTTTCTATTTATTTTGGATATTCCGATTCACGAATGATACACCCAGAGAGTGCTCATATACTATAAAATAAGAGCTGAAGAAGAGGGATACAATCACTACATGGAAATGTAGTAAATTTGAAATTGTATAGCTAGTCAAGGACAGCAGCAGCAGTGAAAAAGGGCTTATCTAAACGACGGTAGCGTGTATTTTGATAGGTTATCATGAGAATATATTATGACCGATCCACCATCCAACACAAGGATTCAAGATCCTATTATACTTTATATAGTATTGACTATGGATGATACATGAGAATCTAGAGCATACACTGTTTGCTGGTCTGGTTATGTCTGTTGTGTATAAAATGTTTTTAAGGGACTTATCTTTATTCCAATATTCTCGAAAAAGAACCCGTCGGTGTGGATAAGTGCCACAGGCAACTCCCTCTCGTCGTCATCCTTTAGTGTTTTATATGGCTTTGAGCATCACTTTCATTCAATATAGGAGAGCATTATTATAATAAATATGTAGGTAGGCACTTTACTTTCTACTTGCTGGCTGTATAATATCTGTATAAGTCTAGCCTAGCATGGATTCTCTCCTGAGTCAGAGCGAGTACGGATGATGGATAAAGCCTTGTTCAATTCTATTAAAAATATCTTGCATATGAAAGTGAAGTTTGGGATTTTTTGAAGAACATTCTAGGGAAAAAAATGAGGATATTTTTCTACACTACTATGTACTACCTACCAAAAAACTTTGTCGCAGTTCACAATCTCGAGTTTTCAACTCTTTCTAGAATTTTGACTATTATGGAAATCCAATCATGCCATACTTGAAGTTATAAACTTTATGATTTTCCAAACTTTGTTAACGCTAAGATCTTAAGATGCTAACTAATGCAAAGATATACCAAGAATTTGAAAACTTTATCCGAAAAGTATAATAACTTGTAAATTGCTCGGATTTTCTTATTGAATTGCTGAAAATGTCATACCTGAGACTTTTGGAGCTTCAGATAGTATAAGTTAAGGGTTGAATTTGTTCCTGCTGCCAACTAAATTACGACATAGACAGTATTTTCCAGGCTGTACGCCTCTGAAATAAATCCGAGATATTAGTAGAGACCCACTGCTGAGTTGAACATTGAACCAGGAGGCTTTTCCTTTCTCTTTCAGTTCAATTTCCATCTATTCGATTCAGTGTTCAAATACACTTCGTCTTCATACATGCATATTTTTATTGTTAGAGATAGGCTCAACATTTCCTAGTCAGTCAGTACTTGTTAAAGGGTATTGCATGCTACTATGTATGTTTGCATATCAAATGTTCAGACTTTCAGAGTTTGAAGGACGGCTAGAATTTTAGAATGGCTTTCATCCTTGTACACCCTTCTTTTGCTCCTGGAGTCTGAAGTATAAGCGATTTTTTCTACCCGGGTATCCTATATTTTATTTTTTATTTGCTGGCTATTTCTAGAGC
>JAQGBQ010000397.1:0-23199 GCA_034698485.1 Vertagopus arboreus | reverse complement strand
AGCTTATGCATTCTGTTACCATCTCAAAATGGGTTAGATTTTTAATCTAATGTCTTACACTAATGTCGCACAATAAAAACTGTGAGACAACAATTAAACCAATCCTTGGTAAATATCTTTTATATCTTGACGTCTAAAGAAAGTTTTTTTTAAAATTAATTTAAGAGTTCGTCCTTCTCCAAGATTCTGATAGAATCGTAGCCCATGTCTCAAAAAATAGTCCATGAAATAAGAAAAGGAGTTTGTGTTATTTCGTAGAAACGGTAATCCTTTCTTTAACTAAATTGCATAGTAATAAATCTGGAATGCACGGAGTCATCTTGCACAGCAGAAACACGCGATCTGTGTGGATTTAATTATTCCCTGCCTCGTCTCGTCTTAATTAAGGTCTTGAGGTTAAGCAGGATTCCAGCCGTATCACCAGGCCAGGTGTTCTCTTTTTATTACGAACATTTTTATGAATATTACGAATATTAGTATCTGCATGCCATCATCATGTTCTTAGCATCATCTTTAGTCATAAATTTCAGAAATGGATACAGTCAGACATTCAGTAAGATCTTTTCATTTGACGATTAGCACATACCTAAAATAACCTTCGTTATTACTGAAAATAATTTCATGACAAACTCCAAAAATCAAATGAGAGTTGACATATACAAAATACTGTTTGCAACTTTTTTCAGATTTTTCAAAAACTTTTGGTTATCTTTCAAAGCTTACCAGTTTACAAACGAGTTTTCCAAAGATTAAATACACTATAGAAAAATTTAAATCTGGGTTGCATGAAACGGATGCAAGAACTAAAAAACCTTTAAATCATTTTACCATGTGCTTATGGCATATTTTATTAGCTCAACGAATCATTTTGATATTTAGTTTATTTGACTGGTCTAAATAGTGGAATTTTTTTCTTATCCAAAGTAATTCTGATTTGTGACACATCTTTTTATGTTGGTTTCAAATTAACGAAATGTTTTGTCATATAGCATATAAACAACCCCAAAATGAGATCAGCGTTTGGATTTACACTTAAATGTTTGAAAAGCAAAGCCTGCGAAGATTTAATTTTTATGCCTACATTTAGCTCTTAATTAACGAGTTTAAAGACGTATGGGATTGAGCAATAGCAATTAATCCGTTGTTGACTCCTCGTTAACTTGAATGGTTTAAGGCGACAGAAAGCCCTTGATGAGTTCAGCAATTGGCTCCAATGATTAATTAGTAGACAAGTAGTTTGTACTTGTGGTCAGTCATCCATCTCATCATCTCATCACTTACAACTTCATCAGTGCCACTCATGCCAAAAAATCCTTGACCACATCACGCGTCTTCTATAATGTCATTTGAAGAATTTAATTTTACCCTTTTTAATTGTAATTTGCAAGACAAAATTCTTTAATTATCTCGTGTTGCTCAGAGTTTACTTTTTCATACTGGGTTTTTGTGACATGTTTTGGGAAAACAAAACTAACTTTTTATAAGCTTTATGCAGAGGCTCGCGGCTTATGGTCGAGGATATAAGAATGGTGGTGATGGTCAGTGATTGAGTAAAATAGTTGTGAACATGTAATAAAATCATACAAGTAGTTCCTTTTTGCTGAACAGACAACTTATCAGGCGTCAAATTGGCGTCTTCTAAGGATGCAAATTATTCCGTATCGTTTAATGAGCCTAGCCGTTGCACTAAACATCAATACGGACCGACAATTCAACAAAAATCTGCCCATGTTAACTTGACTTGTTCCCATCATCAGTATTCATCAGAAGCAGATAATAATGCTCACCTATTTATATTTAACATGATCTCCAACTACTGTTCAATATTATTATTTAATATCAATATTATTTTTAGAGATGAATGAATATCTGAATCTACTATCTCGTCAGTGGAAGCCTAATGGCTATTAAATGTGTTCGAGCTTCAACAGGATGATTACCAAGACCAACTACTGTCATTAGATAACTACCATGTAATAAATCATTAATAAATCTGGAATCTGCATGTGAGAAATAAAACAGCCAGAAGCAATATATTATTGAAAAGCTCATCAGATTCTCTTGACGTATACATTCCGCTTTTAATTATCCATTTTTATTCACCTATAATAGTAATAAAATCGCAATCAAATACAATGGGATTTCGGTCCAATTATACACATGTTCTTATGATGTCTTCCTTCGTTACAAAAAATTAAGGCAATTTAAAAAAGAAAGTTTTTATTTATATACAAAAAAACTGAGACACTTCGGGGTTTGTAAATTAGTTGAAGGATCAAGCTCAAATATTAACAAGAAATTTCTAACAAGTAATAAGCAATCCTCTAAAACCCCTCAGAGTTGAAAAATGTTGAAATTGAAAATTTGAAACTGAATGGTTTTAAATAACCGTGTAATTTTTTGAAAAGGTGTTCGTTACCTTATTACCTGCCGGTTTTCTACCTGAGCCCATATACTTACACACACACGGACCAATTATCTCGACCTGCCTCCCTAGTAGGGTTGAAATTGGAATGCAATATTATTACTTATATTATGTGCATCAGATTCACAAGTATGTTTGTTGGACTTTTTCAACTGATTCCTGTTCATTGTTGTGGTGTAGGCGTTGAAAAAGTTTTAAAAGTGATATCCGTATATACTGGTTGCCGGTGGGTCCAGTTGATCCTCTCTCAGGGCATCTGCCACCTCCGACTTGTTAAACTTGTTACTAGAGAAATGCATATAGGTTATAACTGCATGGCATCGCACCCTCAGTTCAGTTTCTAATATTTATAACACAAGAAACAATATCAAATAGGAACCAGTCAACAACTGACACTCTTACAGTTCACACTCGTCGAATTAACTAAACCAACTCTTCCGGGTCTCAAATTCATTTAAATTCACTCAAATACTCTTTTTTTTTAATGTTTACGTCTTATCTCATTCCACAATCCAATATCCAAAAGGCAGATGCAGTTTACATTTCCATTGGAATTTTGGAATAATCAACCTTGAGAATCTGGATCTTCAAATGCAAAAATGTCTGACCCCTTGGACTCTTAACGAGGTTTAAATGGTTACAAAAAAGGTCTAAAAGTGTCTCATGGAATTCTTGAGTTTTGTGAATGAATGAAGCCGGCATGAGATTATATTGGAGTTGGAATCTTGGAATGACGTCCAATGTTGGAATGTCCATAAGCAAAGCAAAGCCATAATAATTTAATTATAATTATAATTCATTTAAGTGACAAGTGATCTCGTGGTGTTTTTCTCACCCAAAGTGTCAAGTCTGAAAGACATCAAGATTTCTGATATCGAATGATGGATCGTCTCAAAATACAAGAACAAGTTCTGTATGATAGAATTTAACAAAACCAAAAATGTTTATCAAACATGCTAATGCAGTTTGGAGTTATAGTAATAATTTAGAAATTTTGAAATGTTCTGTGTGCTTTAAATAAAATTCGGAGAAATATTGATGAGTTTTTGTGCGCAGAGTTGTAGTGTTATTGTATCATGAACTTGGCTGTCGTTTTATTGACAATGGAATTCCTCACCTTAGCCTTATCATATTCAGAAACTAAAACTTGGATTCGACATACCCGATCTGTAAGTTTACACATTTAACTTCTTCTTCTAAGGCTTCTACCAATTTTCTCTGAAACTTTATATTCAATTCAGGTGCTCTTATCTCTAAAATCAGAGAAAAACTTGCTATACATAAAATAAATGAATACTTGTGAATGTTTACAAGGCCCTTCTGCTTGAAGTTAAACATTTAAGGGTTCTTATGAATGACAATCCCTCTCCTCAAGTCTCTTCTTGTCATTCTTGTCCGGCATTCAGGAATTTATGAATTGGTTTTATGCAAGGAACTCTAAACTATAGAAGAACTCTGTCCTTTATAAGATGTAATCCTAAGTATTATTGCTATTATACTGGAAGAGTAGTATTCAGTGTTTATAAAAACAGGTTGGACTTGTAAGACTTGAAAAAAAAGGTTGTAAAAGGACAACTGGAGACAGAGTGGCTACCGAGGCTTTATTATTTATATTACCTTTTCAGGATGCCTTGAGCAAGAAATTTCCAAAGAGATTCCATTTATTCATAAAGGGAGATCCAGATATGGAATAAGGAATATTATATCCCTTAATCAATAACAATAGCATTTCCCTTCTGCTATGGATGCTACACATTTCTAATACATAATACATAATACGTGACTGAAAGAAGAAGAACGTAGAATGAATTTAAGAGACAAGCCGGTCCTTTCTTCTTTTAAGAAAAGGCTTGACTGTCTCACCGGCTTCCTTGACAATTCCAATGGTCAGTCAAGTCCAGTTTTCACTTGAACAAGAAGTCGAATTTAATATCGAATATGTTAATACGAAATAGCTATCAACTACAGTTTTTTTAAGTTTAAAATACTTTCAAATGGTTTATCCAATCTAAATCTTTTTTTCTAAATTTGCAATGTGGGCTTAAGCGTTTTGGAAGTATGATGTCATCTTTAGTCATTAATCATTTTGACTCCATAATAACTAATTAGTAATTTTGCAAGCTTTAACTTGTAAGCTCTGCTGTATATTGTACATTATATAAAGACACATCTCATAATCTCGTAGTGTCTTACTATTTAATGAGATTATAATGGCTGTGAAATCAACAAGAAATTATTACATATCATTTCTGAGTATCTTTAAGATGAAACGAGTTATAAAATATGGTATAAGATTAGAATTTAGAAGGCCCCTTGGTCTTGAACTGCGTAGGGTATCTTATTAAAGTCCAAGTCGGGATAAATCCCGACACCTGTGCGACCCGAAACACCTGTATGGCCTCCAGCCTTTTCAATATTATGCTCCAAAGATTATTATCATGATGATGATCATTGATGCTCACAAATTCAAAGCCCATGATGAGATATTAACATGAAACTTAAGAAGGGAAGGAAATAAAACAAAATGAAATATTCTTTGAAATATTTAAGTTGGAAGTCTGTGGACTTGTAGTAAATTAGGTGACACCTACACTTATGGAAGACTTATAATACTAGACACGAATAGAATACACGATGATGTGGTCACCACTGACTGTGGTCTATAATAAATACGAAGGAATCAAAGATGTCAAGATGAACACCTGAGAATCTCAATTATTTCAGTTTCCTCTTAAGTAGAATATAATCTACTATTTCTTTGTACAGGAATTTATTTCGTAGGAAGAACAAGAAGAACCAACACCAACTCTTATTTTACACCTTCGGCTCAGAAGAAAATGATTTTAACATCAAGAAATGGACTACAGTTGAAGGTGTCATCTCCCACCTTATCTCAATTTCTCAGATTTTGCATTATTATTATTACTGGTGCAATCCCATTTTTCAATGTTTTTTTTCTCTCTAGGTATTGACAGGGTAATTATCGTTAAAAAGTAGACTAAAGATTTGGTGGTGGTCAGTCAGTCCATTTGTGGAATTTTAAGCCTTTTTCTTTAGTTAGACGAAATTTATTTTTGGTGTAGGACGATTTTTTCAGTTATGAAAGAAAACTATTTAAAAAGCCAGTGGATGGGTCAACTGGTTTACTCCTGTACCTACGTAATAATGTCTAATTTGACTACGTGTCTAGTTACGAGTAGGCATAAGTAAAGAATTAGGAGATACTAATCGTAGATCAATTGGCATTATAGGATTTAGCCGGTTACATATACTAAAAATCAGTAAAATGCAAATTCAACCTTTTGATTTTATCAGGTTCAAATAAAAACACCCCTGGGTTTTTTGTAAAAATTTCCATTATCGTAAAATTTAAATGTCTCCTAGTTGACTGATTCAAAAATGAGCCTAATTGGTCCTGAATCATGATAAATGAACCTTCCAGATTCGGTTATATTTATTTTCATATCTATACAAATAATACAAATCTCTATCAGAAGGTTGTGCATCTTATGGGCCACGTTTTTGTCTATTTCATGAGTACCACCTTCTTTTAATTAAAAACATAGAATTGGTATTAATGTGTTCATAAACTGTTCTCTGGAATTTTGATAGACCCTTTAGTTTGTGTAAGTTTTTTTCAAATTCATCACATTCAAGAGAAATTTGAATCTATTTCTCATCTCATTTTGAAACTTTTACAGCTTCCAGATTTGTTCAGGCTTATGTTTAAACAAAATAGCTAAACTTTAAGGCCGTCAATATGGAAAACACTTGCATTATTTTGGTAAGCTTAACCTAAGGATTTTAAAATGGAATACTTTTCTCGCCATATTTCGCTAGCTTTGTTTTATAAACGTAAACTATAATTTAGATATTGGGAGTTCTTCTGTCCGTTGGATTGTCTTCAGGATATCGAAACCATTGGAATTGTCGTCCTCATCATATGCATTATCAAAATTCATACCGCTATTACGACGGTCGTCCGAACCAACCGTACTTACCTTATCGACCACAACCATACCCCATACTCGAAACACCAAATCCAGCTCCAGAATATGAAGTTAATCCACCCGAAGCACTTGTCAGCAATCCAACGCCTTATCAAGAAGGTCTAACTTCGAAATCATCCGAAGATATTAAAACGCCCCTACCTGCTCCTGTCTTGCTTCCGTGTCCACCAAATGATGGAAATTATAATAAACAAATTGCAATCAGATTCTTAACAGAAGTTCTAGGTGACAAGAATCTAGAGAATTTTCCAAACTACGTTGATGAAAAAATCATCCAACACGATCCCAACATTGGGAATGGATATCAAGCAATGTTCAATTATCATACTACAGGACCGCATGCAGCCAATCCAAAGGTCAATATTGACATTAGACATATTTCTGCAGATGAAGATTTAGTTTGGATTCACCATCGGTACAACTTTTTAGGCAAAGTCTTTGCTATTGTTAACATCTTCCGATTTGAATGTGCAAGGATTGTGGAGCATTGGAGCGTTGTTCAGGACACTACTGGAGTCAATTCTGCTAATTCTCAACCTTTCTTCTAATTAATTAAAGTTTACATATTTATTTATTGTGATAAAATATATGTAGTTAGTCAAATATCAACGTTTCCAAATCAATAAATAAATTTTCCAACTCATATCTGTTCTATTTATTTGTTTTTCGTATGGACTCGTTTATTTAGCAGTAGTTTAGTAGTCGATTTAAACATATGAAAGTCTATAAATTTGGTGGACTTCCTGCTGTTCTAGTGGACCGCATATGTATCCGTTACCGATCTAGTGCATCCATTCTTCATGAAAATTAGAAAAAGTTCTACCCGGATGCAGACAAATCAGTCTGGCGTGCATTTATGGACGTATGCATTTCCTTCCGGAAACCAATACAGATGCTTTTTCAATTGACACACGTTTTATCTATATATTTGGTGGTGTTTGATGGTGTGGATATCCTTTGGACACGAAGGACACAAAACCACCTGTCCCGAAAATATATTTCTTCTTCAATAATTTAATGACTCTTTAGTTTATCTTCCACCTGGCATAATGCTTTCTATAATAAACTTGCAGTAATAAGAAAACTAAGACTATTGAATTGTCTTACTAGCATATATTACCAAAATGTAATTACTCAATTCAATTGATTAATTAGCTTTTGGCTCAAGAGTCTTCAAAGCGTTGTTTGCATTGTTCTGAGACTCTGTGAGAAATAATATTATTTATAAGGAGATTAATTTATGCACTTCTAAAATCTCACAATCCACAAATCATACAAAGAGGAAATGTACATACGTATGTTGTAATTCCTACTGATTTACAATCACGATAGCACTTGATTGAAATTTTCAAGATTTCCTTATGAATTGATTTTAAATTTTTAAGTTAGGTTCAGGAAGGCTAATGAATTAGTAAGGTAGTTTAAAAAATATAAAAGCAGCTCTCACAATTTAAAATAATCATTAAGTCAAGTAACCACAAGAAAGGCAGGTGTATATTCTTAGCGAATTCGTAGCACAGCACTAATCATGTACAAAATTTGGGTGAGCTATTTAAAATTTTGATTCAGTGTTTAAAAATCAATTGATAATTTATTGTTTAAAATGTTATGCAGATCATTTTGTCAATTTTGGCTGTCGTCGTTCTAGCAGAACCCCCTGCTGAACAAGGGGGATATAGTTCAAATAATCCTGAATCACGTTACAGTGCCCCAGGTCACAATCCAGGTCAGGCAGTGTAACTTTAACTTCACCATCTAAATCTTATCAATTCGAAGTGAAAGTATATTTAAAAAATACTACCTAAATAGGTGAACCGATCGGGCTTTTACAGCAAGAACAACGACAATGTCCTCAAAATGACCCACAAACAAACAAAGCGTTAGTCAAACGAGCTTACCAAGAAGTGTTTGGAGATCGCAATCTGGCCAACCTGGAAGCTGATTTTGATGAAAACTACATTCAACACAATCCTCAAGTAGCTGATGGACGAGAAGGCTTAAGACAAGCTATTTTGGGTCCTTTTGGCCAAGGACCAACATTTAAAATCGATATCCGACGCATCAGTGCTGAAGATGATTTAGTCTGGATACATTCTAAACTCCCTGTGCTTGGAAAGATTTTTGCAGCTGTGGATATTTTTCGAGTCGAATGTGGAACGATTAAAGAGCATTGGGACGTTTTGCAGGATATTGATTTAATGGGGATGCAACCTGCTAATTCACACCCTTTTTTCTAACCAAATATTTTATGCATAAATTATAGAATAATAAAGAATTGTGTACAAATATGAATTTTCTACGCGTTGCATGGATGAGCTCTTGAATAATTGTAAGTTGCATATTATTGATAATTTATCATGGGATTCTTGGTAGACATGATGGCACTTTGAAAAAGGATCATATAATTTTGTTGTACTGCATTTTCCACTTAAATCTGTAAGGTCTCAAGGGCTTTGAGGGTATAGGTCGGGTGGACTCCTGCTGAGGGTGATGAATGCCTCATGCTGTTCCACGTGGGCCTTCTTCAATTGTTAAATTAACACCTGGGCATGTCCCTAATAATGAACTGTACAAAATAAAAGTACTATGTTGTACATACTTTGGTCAGTGGTGGTAACAATGCCTCAAGTCTCTCTTCAAGAAGAAACTCAAAACACTCAAAAGACTCTACAAAAGGTTCTTGTATGAAAAATGTTTTAAATCTTTCAAAGGTTGACTTGAGGGCCTTAACTAAATCAATTCCTCGTTTATCTCTATACTTCATGTATATAGTTAAATAATATGATAATAACAATATTCTATTGAGGGGCTGTTTTGTATCCAATTGTTGTACCACTTCCTATTTTGTATTCTTCCAACAGCTTAGACAAGTTTCCATTATTCCATCACGTATTTTATCATCCTCAACTACAAACTATGGGGCTTAAGGAGTGTTCCTTTAAATCTTCACCTGCATATTGCATATTTATACATAAATATAGAATTACAAGTAGAAGTAGTTGTGGAGGATATATAATATAATGTCAATGCAATAATCTCGAACTGATGAACCAGTCCTTTTTAAAACTTTAAAAGCAGGTTTTTCTTCGCTTCACTTATAACACCTTCTTATACATGTTTTGTTCGTTTTTTTTTGACAGAGCTCATTAAATTCTGAATGTCCAGACTGCTTGTCGCAGGAGGCGGAGGAGGTGGTGGCCCAAGGGCAACATTTGCCCAGGGGAAGGCATCAACATCAACTTCAACAGCTGAATGGAAGCCAACGTGGTCGTGGTGGTCGAGGTTGGTCAGATTTCGATTTTGTCTATCTTTTTTTTTTAAAAAAAAATAAGCGTTCAAATATGCTGTGTATTAAAATACAGGAATGGGCTTTATTATGATGGGCTTATGATTTTAATTAACTATTGAATAATTTTTCATAGGAGGTGGAAAATGCATAAAAGAACGGGAAGAACGTAGGCGAATCGCAATGTTGACAAAAGCGACAGAATACATACCGAATTGTAGAAAGGACGGAGGCTACGCTGCGGTTCAGTGTCACCCCTCTACAAAGTCTTGTTGGTGTGTGACCCCCTCGGGTCGGCCTATTACGGGCAGTGCGGTACTTCAGACAAGCTCTGCGTCACGGCCTGACTGTAATAAGTTTCTTAATAGGGGCAAGTCAGCGACCAAGCGAAGGTCTTCTCATGGAAAGAACAACAGGAAATGTAATTAGCCAAATTTCTTATTAAAAATCCTGCTAATTATACAATCCATTATTTCGCCTATGAAATACATTTTTAACCACGCAAGTTTTGTACAGCCAATTTTTCTAAGCTTGGGAAATGCTGAAAACTCGATTTTCTCGAAAATTTTAAGATTTTAAAATGATAAATTTTGCTTGTTTTGCAGCTTGTAACTACGCGGATAGATCCCGTTTCAACATGGCCTTAATAAGAACATTTAGATCTGAATATAATCGACTGAAGACCATTTCATCGTCCTATAATTTCGGTAACTTTATCTTCATATAATAGTTTCAATAGATCAGCTTTCTATTCAATGAACCATTTATATATTGTTGTATTTTGTATTTCAGACTCAGATTCGACAAACGACGACTCTGTTTTATCCTGGAAATTTGATCACTTGGATAGAAACAAAGACTCGACGCTTCACAGAAACGAAACGGCTATTCTGAAGCATCTCGTAAAGCAACAAATACAGCCTAGAGCATGTGCCAAAAATTTCATATCCTTTTGTGCAAAAGGAGATCAAAGAATCACAAAGAAGGAATGGATTGAGTGTCTGAGAATCCCTTCGGTTGACAACCGTAAGTTCATTTAATTATTTCTCATTAGCTGCTCTGTCCCTAGTAGATATAGACGTTTGCAATATACGGATGTTTCAATAATTTATTTCGTTAAAAATACCGTAGATGTAGAAATTCAAAGCTTATAATAATTTCACTATAAAATCAAGCACAATCCTGCACAGAGCACAAATCACTTTTAAGGCAATACATTTAGTAAAGAAAATCAAAGTGCATATATTTATTTTTTTTAAATCTTAAATACTTTTAATTTTCAATAAATATTTCCAAATTAGATTTTGTTTTTCCTTGTTTCGATTAGTTATCCGTTAATATTTATTTGGGAAAGCAACAGCTTCTTTGCACTTTCTAGTACCGTTTGATACATTCAATTCCTTGGTGGATTCAGGCTCACCAGGATTCCATCCATCACTTCTTCTCAAACCAGGTAAGTTCACAAAGCACAACCTTACCTTTGACACAGATCAGTTTTTACCGTTTTAAAAATCATATGCACCGCTGAACGAGCTTATAATTATCATAATCATGCACCAATGCTTTCATAAGCTTTTTCAAACAAATTGAAGAAACTTTCTTCAAGAAAGTCTTCAAAAACAAAAATGAATTTGTTTGGATTTATTAGGAGGGTCATTGCAATCGGGAGATGATTTTCCACATCTCCAATCCGGAGGTTCGGAGCCGGCAGAAGTTTCGAATTGTTGGACGGATCGGCAGTCCGCCCTAGCAAGTCAGATTCGAAACGAGTCAGTCATCATCCCTGAATGCACTATCAATGGACATTATCACAAGGTCCAATGTGCTCAAGGTAATTTTAAAAAAAAACTACTTAAAGTAAGATATTGATTGTTGTGAGTTTTAGTTTTAAAATGGCTTACAATGTATAACAGGTAAAACATACTGTTGGTGTGTTGAAGAAGAAAGTGGGATTCAGATACCAAAGACAGTGGTCATGAATTCCGTACCAGACTGCAATAACAGATACTCAAAACCTATGAATGGTAATTGTCCTTATCCTTAATCGAAATAATTTTAGGTCAGACATTAAACTGTATTTGTAATTTGTTCAGGTTGTTCGGGACAGAAAAAGCACAAATTTTTAACAGATCTGTTAGACACCTTGACAAAACGAATGACCTCGTCGGTCAACGAAGGGAGAAGAAGGTAACTTATACAAACTTATATAATGAGATTAATTTTAATTACCTTCATCCAAAAAAATGCTTTCAGACTGCAAGGAGATGTTCGAAATATGGCTCTTGGAGAGCAAGCAGCCAGGTCCTACTTTTCAGAGTTGGATTCCAATAGTAATGGGGTAGGTTTTTTTTAATTGCTTGCTCATTTTTTGAAAGAGAAAATTAATGAAAAACATGAGAAACTTTTTTGTAAATATAGATTTTGGAACGTAACGAATGGAAAGTATTTCGAAACGAGACATCAAAGGACAAACGGCTAAAGAAATGTGGAAAGAAACTCCCTCGTCATTGTGATGTAAATCAAGACAAAAAGATTTCGATGACGGAATGGTTAGACTGTCTTGGGGTCAAATTTCTCAACAACAAACCCACTTCGTCAAACAAACGTCCAGCAAACAGGTCACCGGGTAGACATCATGGGAAAAACCCATTTACAACTATTCTTAACTAACTACATCTGTTTCCTTATACAATTTAAACAAAGTAACTTGAGAGGTTTTTAAAAACCGCATGTACAATTGAAATAATTTTTAAACCCAATATCTCATCCGCTTTTAAAGTATCGTACAGTTGTCAGTATTTATTTTTCATTGATCATAATATTATTATTTATAAAATATTAAATTGTTGATAATCCATGACTAAATGTAAATATGCCGATTGTTATTTAATTACTCACTTACTTACCCTTATACTCTGTGTATTTCAATCTTATTGTTAGTTATTTAGTTCTCGTAACGGCGTCCGAGTATGTAAAATGTAAATTCCATTAATGAAAATTTAATTTAATATTTTATATCGCTTTAGGTCATTATAAACATTTTATTAGCTCATGTTAGATAGTTGTTGATGGTAAAAAATGTGTATATATTTTAATACAATACATAATAGCCCGGTTTGAGTACATTAATTCAATTTTAATGACATAATAAATTACGGACATCATTGAATGTACTAAACATAATTAAACTGTTTTCAATGACTAATGTGTGCCTAATTTAGAAGGAGAAATAGTTTTTAATATTTTAAAAGTTTCAATTAGGTCAGACTGCATATTCATTCAACCGAAACTAATCGAACCTAGGAAAATTGGGTTGAGAGCTCTTTACTTTTACTAATGGATTAGAAATTGAAAAAAAAGTGTAACGGAAGTGGAAGTGTGATACATGTATTTCATATTGATACAGACTTTATCGATTAGATCGACGGAACTCAAGCGTTTTAGTCAAGAGTTGAGACTCGAGAGGTGAAAATTGCGAAAAAATCGTTAGAACATGAATGTTATTTTCATGTCACATTAAGCTGGAGAAAGTGACATGGAAATATTAAGTATTTTACATACTACTAGATACCATAATATGAACCTAAAAAAGCCACAAATTTTTTGGTCAAAAATGGAATCGTGAATTGTTGTTTGAGTTTGGATTGGATGGACAAGTCATTAGAATAATATTACAAAAACACGCAACTAGTAATAAAAATTATATCCTCTCTAGTGTTACTACGACATGGGTATTAGAATAACCGTTTAAAAAATAAGTAATCGACTAACTACGTGTTACAGCTTCAACAGCGTTTTTTGACATTCGGGAAAAACTACGCACATAAATTTTGATGAAATTTAGCCTAATTTCTTAATCGAAACCAATCGGAAATTGAATTTTATCAAAAGAGACGATTTGCGGATTAGCGAGTAAATTGACCAAGAAAAAGATCAGATTCACTTCACTGCATGGATGGCCCATTAATTAAAGTCATGTATTAAACAGTGAAGGAATAAATTGTAATTATTATAAAAATATGTTTTTTTGGAGAAAGCAGTTGAATTGGAAAACATATTCACTTTCTTTCAAAAATGAAATTATTAATTCATTACTCGGATTCGTTAACCAAATTGTTAACCACCACCGCCGTCGATTTCGTTCTCGTATTCCGTCTAAAAATAAATTTCATTAAATTGTCAATTGCAAAATTAATCAGTTTAATTATTTCGTTTAGACTAATTAAATATAAACTATGTAAACTGTGTACCATATTATATTGATCAGAATCCATGGCCGGTTTTCTTACTCGCGTTCGTCCCGATTTTTGTCTAGCACTCGCAACACGTTGAGTTAGCACCTTCATTAATATGATTACAATTGATTTATGTTGAAACAACATTTGGTTTAATAAAGATTTAATTTAAATCCCAACCTGACTTCGTCTTTGATTGGCAAGGGCGACTTTCTCTTGGATTTCTTCGTGGGTCAGTTCAGGGGGATTGTCCTCCAATTGTCTTAACCTTCTTGGGGGATGCCTTTTTATTAGGGAACCATCCTCATCTGCAGGCACTTCAAATGCTATCGGCTCTAATGTTTTAAAATCCAAATATTCATAACTCATGAAACGACTTTTATCTTCTCCTAGTAAATATTTTACAGTTTTTCCCCTTGTTGTTGATAGAACACAGACAGGCAGGAAATTTTGCATGCAAATTAAAATGTAACTTCGTCGCTTAGTCTTTATCAATGTGTATTCATACTGCTTTGGATTTTTCGATATTTAATCATAAAATCGATCCTCATTTTACACTAACAGCAATTTCCAATATTTATTTGTATGGTATGCTTGAATTACTAGTCCATAAATTGATTGCAATTTTTTGCAGATGACTGTGTAAAAATGACTTACCAGGTCTACTAATTGGGTCTGGTTGATCTGCGGACCCCATTTTTGAAGATCTGAGGGGTTTTAATGGTGGAAGGGTTTTGCCCCCTCGGAGTGGACCTCCGTTATTATTTCCATTGCCTCCATTCTGATACATTTCTGACGCTGGGATTGTACTCCCTTCGGAAACTAATGAAGACGTTAATGAGTCCTTTGAGTTTTTATGATCCTCACTCTTTTTACTAGTCAAAGCATTTTTAGGCTTATCTGTTGGTTCATCGGTGGCTGATTTTATCACGTCGTTTTTCGAGGCTCCACAACCCATCTCCACTTTCAAAAACTTTCTTTCGTTTTAGCGTCTGATCGGAAGAAAACTGATAAACAAATTACGAGGATTATAATAATCCGATGTGCCAAAAATTGGCCATGGAAATGTTATTTATCCCTGCACTGCAGTCCTCTCTTTAGAAACACCCTGTGGTCTCCACCAACTATGCAATTTGTTTTGTCACAACTGCCAGAAAATAATCAGATTTGACACTGCCTACGAGACAGACTATGATAATATTACAATGCTAAAGTATGGATTTATTGGACTACCGTTGCTGCTGCTGCTGCTGCTGCACTATTGCAAAAGTCCATAATAATAAGTTTTATGACCCACTGCACTTTCTCACACCATCACACCTGTCTCTTCAATTCCCTAAAGAGGTTCGAAGCATTTTCTTTAGGAATTCAAGATGATGGATGTGCCTCTCTATAGTAATAATGTGATTGTGGCGCAGGTTGTTAGAATTGGCGATAAGTGTGACATGTCCAAAGCTCCAAATAGAAGGAGTCTTCTATTGTCATCATCTCATTTACAAAACCTTCCAAACATGAGACGTATGTAATGAAAGAGGTAGGCTCGGGAGGGATATCAACTTCAACCCATCATGACATGTTATTTCAGTCTTTGAAGTTAGTTACCAAACAAATGAAACACACCCCTTACGAGCCGGTTGTTTGCTTTTGATGAGTCTTCCTATAATATATACCCGTAGTGGTTTGCCAAACCACATACACGGGTCGGTCGTCACGTAGCAACATCATGAGATACAAAAGCCCCTGCCACTCCGGGCATTGGACCCTAAAGTCACACAGGGCAAGTGAAACCAAAAAAGTCGGGAATGGAAAAATTGTCACACATTATATCGATTTAATTTAAATGTTTACTATTTTCCATGAATTTCCATGCTGCCTCAAAACATTCGCATTCTAAAATCGTCGAATATTAGTTTTATGCTTCAACTCGGAAAAGTATTTCGTCTAGCAAAGCGCACTCAGTTCATATTGAGTAAACTGTGCATTTAATTTAATCTTATTGCTTTCTATGAAACGAAATTAATATCACTTAATTTTCTTCTAATTTCCATTCATATAAAAATAAACTAGGAATCAAGACTTTGTTTATATTAACTCGTTACATAGGAACTTTTATTGATAAAAAAAAGATTGACTAAAGTATCGTAATTTAAATCAACTTGACTAACAACGATTTATATATTATTGCTGGAGTATAAATTATTAAATTATTGGATTGTAAAAATTAATCTAATCTGGAATGGCAAAGCACAAAGTAGTACATCTAACTCAAAGAATGACGCTAAATCAATCATAAAATTTCATAAATTCCAAATCAATTAAAAATCCGCCGATTTTCATAGTTTACGTGTTCAGTCGGCAATTTATAAACTTGAAATTAAGTTTTCTGGTTCTGGAGAGTAGAATGTAATCGTCGAAAGCAATCTGTAACGAAATAAATAAAAATGTATGTAATACATAGCAAATATTGATAATTGATGGCGTGTCAAAGTAAATCTTTATTACCTCAAATCGACGAAGCTCAAAACAGCCAAGTGTAGGAGCACTAAAGTAAGTATCTATTACATCTCTTAGGTTGAGATTGTAGTGTTCTCCACTCATTTTATTTGAAAATGTGACTTTTTGTACAGCTGAAAAATAAAATACATCAAGAGCTTTAAATTCCTTATTTAAAAAATAAACACACACAAATATAAAGGGCAAACTATACCTGGAAATGGAAGACTCGATATTGTACTATTGTCCGGATGATCTTCAATGTTCCCTAAGACATGAATTTCCAACTTTTTCAAGAATTTGAGCGAAGCAAGTTTCCACAGAACTTCTTTAAATTCAAGTCCAATCACGCCGATTGTGAGTTGCTGAAGTTTAGGGAAGAATGACGATATCTTTTGTGCCAGAAGGAACCCTCGATTAAATGACTCTGCTGTAGAATTTCTCAAGTCCAAACAGCGGAGATGTTGATGACTTTTCTGTCCATTTCGAGGTCGCAAAGAGTTGAGGAATTGTTCATCCATAGATCCATACACCGAAAGTACTTCTAGTTTAGGAAACTGTGATATGAAGTCAAGAGACTCGAGTTCCCAATGGGCCAACGATACAATCAACTGTTTCAGGTTGCTCATAGCTGGAAGTGCTGGAACTGTATATACTCCAATGGCGAATTCCAATTTGCTTAGGTTCAACATTTCCAATTGACCTGAGAGATCCCGAAGAAGCTTGTTAAATATGAGACCATTCTCCTTTGAATAGGAGGTTAAAACTCCAAGTTGAAGCTTCTTTAACTTTGTACATCCAATGATTGTAAGCGTGTTGAAAATATCAGCAGACACGAGACAATCTTGCAAATTGAGATGAACCAAGTTTTGAATAGCAGTCATTGCTTGTGTCGGCTCGGAACTGCAACTCCAACAGGGCAAAATCCCATGAGAAATAAAATCCGTCCACCCTCCTTCAATTGCACATTTTAGATCCAGAGTATCCACACCGGCAATAGCTCCCAATACTTCCTTCAAAAGATAACCAACTCTATATTTGCTTTTCTCAGATCCAATCTGCAAAAGTTCGAGATGCACTGTGGGTTTCTTAAGTCGATGAATCAAGGGAACATGGTCAGTTGAATTTGCATCTGTTGCACGTGGCAGTGGAATCGGAATGATCAATTGTTTAAGGTTTGGACACCATTCAAGAAAGATTGATCTCAGGGATTTTGTTCCAATTTCAAACTGCCGTCGACCACTGGGCAGATGCATTAAATTGTCAAGGGATTCACGTCCTGCGGCATCCGTTGGGTAATCACATCCTAGTTTAATCCGCTGGAAATTCCTACCATATTCCACCATCCATTCTTTCATCACTGGGATATCCAAATACTTTGCTGAAGTGATTTGAACACTCCGGAATTTGTGGAACTCCCCGACCTCACCGATTGACGAGCAAAATGTACTGAAAAGTTCCTTCATTGGTTTGTCAATATAATTGAATTCCACGTGAAGCGTAGACCTTTTTTCGAACACTGGGAACAAAGTCTCATCCCACTTGGTTGATACTAATCTTGAGATCTTGAGTGAAGGATAGTCCAAGTATCTGGCTACATTGGTTAGAATCTATATCGACATTAAAAACGATGAGAAACTATTATAATGCTAAACTAACTTTATTAATTAATCTTACCAAATCATTCATAAGCGGATGCTCGGGTTCGCCTTGGAATTCATTGCTTGTCAGATTAATTTGACTGGAGAGCATTGCAATTTTTAATCGAGATGTTCTTAAACTGGATCTTGTACCATCGTCGTTATTATCCGTTTCTTTTAAAGGACCTTTTATAAGCGTTTCCAGTTCTGTCATTTCTGTCTTCAGATTGTTTAACTTATTCATCAGATCAGCGTTCTCCATCTTCCTAATAATGAATAAATTAAAAATAACGTGATCAAAAGTTCATACATTGCGATATTAGAATTTATAGAGATAAAAATGAAATATGAGATGTTGTAATTGTATCTTACCTCTTGCCCTTGTCTCCAGCCTCCAGACGGCTCCAGACAGATTATGATGTGGATTCCTATGATGATAAATAACAAATAAAATTAATTCTAAATGAATTCTCAATTATATATCATTTATCCATTCTACCAATGACTCACCGGTATATAAGATGTAGAAACGATTGCGACCGGATATGCTGGAGATAAGGCCGATGAATAAAGCACCAATGAATGAATGAAAGAATCCGAAGCGAAAAGTATTAAAAAATCTAAATTATTCAATTTATTGCAATGCAATGATTTTACTATTATTCGCAAAAAACAAAAGAAGGACGTGAATTGAGATTATCAGACTACTAGAAACGTTTCTCAAATGAACTAACTAGAGTAAGAATTAAGAAAATTGAACTATTTGCATAGAATTTGGTGCAAAAAAATCTGCACCTGTAATTCTGTTTCGTTCACTCTTTGCCACTGCTGAACGATGAAAGAGACATAGAGTTGAGTAGAGATTTGAATTTAGGTAGGAACGAAACGAAGCATGTGTCTCGCAGTTTTAGTTTTAATCGAGCCTCCTGTTTTTAAAGACACGCTTCAATTAAATTAATTATACTATTGAAAGTTAGTTGTAATGGAGGTGGAGATAATGGAAGAGTTCCCGTTACTCTCGTCTTGGAAAGAGCACAAGTATTGGACCGGATTTCTATCTTCACAGGTTATTTATATCAGATTTTGTTCTATAATGAAATTTTTTAAAAGTAAAATCATACTTTTCAACCAAACCGTTTGGCGTGGCGGTTGACTGAGTTTTAATATGGGGTAACTGCTCCATTTGCCCCATGTTAAAACAAAAGACTGCAAAAAACTACGCCTAGGTGGGAAGTATGTGTAAAACGTTGATATTTATGCGTTTAAACGTTAGTTTTAATAAATGTGTACGTTTCATTTATCATTTTTGTAATTTTGAATCTGTAGAGTCGTTTGATCCGGCTTGCTGTGAATGTACCGAACTTTCCCTCATCTCATGGAATCTTACTCGAAGGAGATAACGAAACTATCCAAATAATTCAACCCTATAAGAAGCAAATTCAATCTGTAAGTTTGAATATTATATTATTTGAAGTTTGAACAACTTTCTGACTATCTTACATTTTACAGGTGATTGATTCCGAGGCCTCTGTTCTTGATTTTCTACGAAAAGTTCGATCAATTGTAAGTTTATGACAGTTCACAGACATAATTGAATTTGTTTATGTTTTATTTTTATTTTGTGTATAGATTGAAGAACACATAAAACATACTGAAACTGATGAATCGAGCACTTCTGCCCTGGGAAACAGTCCTGAGTTTTATACAACTCTATTTGGTGAACTGGAACTAATCGGACCTCATAATGTTAGTTTTATATTTTAAATTATTGTAAATTAAAAGCTATTATTATTTTTTATTTGTGCGTTGGTTGGTTTACATATTACAGGTTGAAAATGCATCAAGCAATTTCGGGGAACTTTCGATCAAATGTTATGATGAAAAAAATCGGAAGCATATCTTGAGACTTAATATCCCTTCTCAATATCCGAAAGTATCTGTAAAGGTTTTGGTGGATCTGCCTTGTCCTCCAGATTCCATTATCTGGCATAAGGTAAGTTACAAGTTTTTAGTTTATTTTCATTTGATCTATAGATTTTTTTATATACTGTTGCTAAAACTTTTTAGAAAGTTTTGGACGTTTATAACCAGTTCAAAACTGAGCTAGAGAAATACGCACAATTTTGGGACGCAGTGGATGAGCTTGATGATCAAACAAGAGTCATTGATCCTATTCAGCCGAATAGAAGTAATGTCCACAGAAAGATTTTAATTAATCCCAGTGTCCTGGTTAATATTGTAATTTATCCATCGCGTCCAAGAGGTTTTCCTGAGTTAACTTTCTCTGGACCGGAACAAGCAATAGAAGATTTTGAAAAGTTGCTTAACAAGTACTGCAAGGTAGCTCAAAAGTGTAAAACTTATTTTCAATTGTTACTATCGGATTTACATCGATATTTAATAATCTAGAAATGGAGCGAGTCTAATACAATTCTGGAAAATCTTGAAGAAATACTCCAATGTGAATTCATGCCGAAGCAGAATGCAAATGGATCAGAAGGAGAAGACGCTGCGGAAGCTACGTGTGTAATTTGCTACTCCTTGGAATTTGAGGGGAAAATGCCTGAAACGATCTGTGAATGTGGCTCTGTTTATCATGAAAAGTGTTTGAGTGATCTTCTAGTCAATGATTGCTCTTCAAAAGCCATAAGATATATTGTAGACTGTCCAGTCTGCGGTCTGGTAAGTTTATGCCAAAATATATTTTTTAAATACGTTAAAAACTTAAAATGAACTAAAAGTTTTATTATGTTTTCAGGAAATCAAGGTTTCTACTGCCAAGATTACAGGCTGGTAGATTGACACTTCTAAAATACAACAGTATTGGAGGATAAATCACCTAATTTATGTAAGATGTTTATCATATCCTTCTCAAATGACTTTGTTCCACAAATTAAAAATAGCGTTTTCGAAATATCACAGACTTTGGTTTGATCTCTTAGTTCATCACAGTCTATTCGTTTAGCACTTAACTTCATTCCGTAGTAAGGAAGTATTTCCGTCTCTACTTTTGTTGACAGATAGTGTAGACCTTGGAAATTCCAATGTGATGACCATTTCTTAAATTGACCAATTAGTGGAATCTCTATTAGCTTTCTGGAAGCAAACATTAGTTTGATTCTGGTTTCATCATCCTCATCATTCAGTATTTTTTCAATGATTCTATACATTGGAGCAACTCCAGTTCCTGCTGCCAGCATCACGATTTGCTTCATAGAGTTGGATTTGTACGAGAAAAGTTTTCCAAACGGTCCTCTCATCTCTATTGGATCATTTATAGTTAGTTTATCTATTAAGGGAGTTAGCAACCCCTTTGGGTATATTTTGATAAGAATGTCAAACGTCTGTTTCTCTATACTGATTCGAAGAATAGTGAATTGTTTAGAGATGTTGTTCTGTCGAATTAAAACATGCTGCCCCAATTTTATAGGGAAATCATCTTCACGAATAAAGGAAATTGAACAAGATGCAGCTGAAAACGTATAGATTTTGATAGACTCTGCCTCTTGAATGATGCCTGTAGTTTTGAAAGGCATGTATTTTTCAGGAGTTATAAATTGGTTGACATCATCTGCTGACCCAAGGCTCTTCTGACCACTGAGTAATATTTCTTGGCATTCCTTTTCCCATCGTTGTAGTTGAGCTTTGTAAATGTCGAAGACGCAGGGGGTGCAACCAGTACCACAACATTCTGAGTCCAGTGGTTCTGTGGGTTTAGGTGGTAGGAGAAGGTCCTTATTATTAGTGCTTTCTGGCTCGTCCATTCTTGTAATTTATAATGTGTCTAGGCAGCTACATCTGAAAACAGAAAAGTTCCAGGAATTTACAATACAATAATCTCGACCTCCACGTACTTCTTGGAATTACAATCAATTATAACTTGATGTCAAAATGTATGTAAAGAAATTGAGAACTAATAAGAACATAATGATAGTATAACTGTACGTCTCCATTATATTTTATTCATTAATTAAATATTATATCGTATCAAATCATAAATAATCAACGTTGGTCGGTGCAAGTTCTGACTTAAATCACACTTTTTAAAGAGTTTGTAATACATCGGTATAAATCTTATTGTAAGGTTGATCTAGATAGCATATGAAGTTGGAATGGTATTAGGGAAAGACTACTTAAAATCTTGTAATTTTTATGGGAAAGTTTTCCGACTTGAAGAAATCATTAGCCAGAATGACGACAATGTTGACCTCAAACTCTGCAACAACAACAACAAAGGATGAATAACTGCATAAATGTTGTGTTATTATGAAAATGAAATGTAAATTGACGAACCTATTTTGAAATTTGTAGTGCAAACAGTAGGACATGAAAAGAGTCGAGGAAATATCATGAAAATTGGAATCGGCAACCCACGACACACATTCCCTTCGCCAATCTGAATCGTTTGGATTTCAGATGCTGTAATCACAACAACAAACCGTACATCACTTTCATCATCTCAATCAACATAAATTCTTAAGAGTCCTATATACCGTCTTTTGCATAGCCTTCAGCGCAACCACAAGTTTCAACTCTCACCAGCTGCATTTCAATGGATTTCACTGCATATTCAGACTTTTCGATTATGATCTCTCCCGTGAATGGCTTCGTAATTGGACAAATGATAGAATCAATGTGACCATGTGCTTTAAAAAGACCAAGTTTACTCCCAGCCTCACTAATCATCTCGAAATCCACACGTTTCATCTCTGCAGGAGCTATCAACTCTTTCAAAGGTGGAGAAGGAGCTGCTGGATTGGAGCCGTATTCCAAAATAAATTCTAGTGTTTTCGCCATACTCGTCCCGATTAGAAATGACCTTTTCACCTCGCATTTTATGCTGTACTGTATATTGATGAACACACCTAGTCAACGAGATTACAAGAACGACTTTATTAATACCTGGACCAATTTTGAATTATTATCTAATCAGTTATTCTCGTACCGTGATAAGTCTCGTAAAGGATTCTGTTATTTCTGCCCCTGAGAGGAAATTCAAACGGGAGTTCACTCAACCCTGCGGACAATTTCCCTGCTTTCGTCAATTCGATTTGATACGAGAGAAGTTGGATGGGCTAATTATTTCAAAACGCAAGTGAAAGTGATTTAA
>JAQGBQ010000396.1:0-23276 GCA_034698485.1 Vertagopus arboreus | reverse complement strand
GTCGACAGAATCATCGATGTGTCCATGATTGTTATGCTCCGCTCTGTTCTGTCTGCTATTCCAATAATCCAATGACCTCCGACACTCTCGGCTTCTGTGTTCATTAAGGCTAGTATGAAGCGTTTTGAATCCAGTTCTTTGTCAAGAATCAATCTAAAATTTAAAAAGGAAAAATAAATATCTGTGTTCATCCAAATTTCAAAATTCTTCAACAAAACTGAGAGAAATTACCCGTAAAATTCCTCCACCGGATGATTAACAAAGTATGAATACACATAACTTTCAAAAAGAGCAATGGTTGATTTGTTGGCTTTCTTGTCAATAATACTTCTAATTGTCTTCTCTATGATGACATCATCTAACCATTTTCCTTCTTTAAGACAAGAGTACTCTCCAGTATAATTAGGAACATAACCTGAATTTTGCCGTTCATCCCAAGGAAAAATGAATTCTTCTGAATGTTGGAACTCAGTTTCAAATGCTTTGTCAATGTCTGCCTTTTTCTTCTCGAAGTTTTCCTGTCCTTTATAGAATTCTAAAAAAACAAAAATAAAGTTCCATACGTTTTAATTTTTAAAATTATCTAAATGCAAAAACACTTATTAAATTATACCAAGTTCATAATCCAATGCTTCAGCCCCTTTACACTCTGTTTTCTTCTGAGGTTCGCAATCCTGGCTTTTGTAGGTAAAAGCAGTAGCACCTGAATCCACTTTAGTTTTAGCTATTTCGGTGTGATTATTTTTTTCTGGTGGTGGTGGACAATCTGTAAATCCGTGATAAGGTCCGCGACAAGAACTACAGAAACAGATATTGCACTTGCCACAATTTCCTAACAACATGGTTTCTTCTTCGGTGCTAGCTGGACCTTCACATTTTGTGCATTTCACCTATTTTCCGGAAATATTCAAAATTCAAATATAGATGCCATAAATATTTATTGAGACAACTTACCAATGCAAACTTTCGACCATGTCGTGTCTGACGCTTCAGAAACTTATCGGCACTTTCCATATCCAAAAGAGAAATAATTGTTGGAATCTCCAAGTTATGGGATGACGGCTTGGACTTTGTGCAGGGACATCTAATAACAGACAAGTCATTTTTGATCTTATCAAGTACATAAGCTGTTAAGCAATATGTGCAGCATTTCCCACTGCAAGGCAAAACAACAAGATCCGTTTGTTTGCATTTTGGACATTTTCTTGTGGAATTTGATGTCGTTGAAAGTTTATCCGGAGTAGGTGGAGGATTTAACAAATCCCAAAGCAGTGTGGCGTCTGCTCGTATTTTTGTTCGGGTAGAAGTATCATAATCGTAATTTCGAGAGTAGGATCTCAAGTCGAAAATCACTCCTTCCAGTTCTGATTTGATAAGGTCAAGAAGAACAAAGTTGTCGTAATGGATTACATTGCTGAGTAGTACAATCCCTCGGTGAATTTGGAGCGAGGAAGATTTGTAGGTTGAAGTCAGTATTGACTTGATTAACTGTACGAATTCATTTGCATATTGGATTTTCTTCTCTTGATTTTTGACCTCTAGTTTGACCTGGAGATTTTTTATGGCTTTTTCATTGCCGTTAATATAGCAATTTATATCGTAGCTTATGTTGACAGAAACCATTTTTATTTTTAACACCTGACAGTTGATTAGCTTAATATTTGGTTGATTTACAGATATATGACAAAAATATTTATGCTGGGACTGTAAAGTTCTTCCTGGATGATTCAGCAAGCTGTTGATTACTAACACATTTTTTGCACACGTTTTTATTGTTGTTCTATCAAATATACACAGCCTCAGACGCCACAAAGCCCAGCGAATTGATTTGATAAGACTGATAAGATTACTTAAAATGGAAAGTGGCTTATTACATACAGAACTATGCATATTCATTATTTTATTTTGGAAGAATTTTAGATCGTAAAGAATGTAATGATTAATATTTATTCTTTGGGAACATCAAATAGCGCACAATTTGTCCCGAAATGCTTGTAAGGTGTAACTGAATCAATTACTTGCAAACATAGCCAGCAGAAATGCGTATTGCATTTACAGGTCATATGATGGCATCCAGATATTTTCTTTAATATAAAAAAAAATATTAAATTTAACTTTTTAAAAAATAAATAAATACTGAATCTCAGAATCACCTCAATATCCGCACGACAATTCGGACATTTCTTTGCATATTGTTTAACAAAGCGGTCATTTTCCTGAATTTCCTTCCGTCGCTTTTCCCTCTCGACAAGTTCCAGTCGTTCGCGCTCCGCTTCGTCTGCTGCTAAATGTTGCTTTATTAACGCTACTTGTTCTTCTTCCGATTGACCACAAGGGGTCAACCCGTGGTACGCCTTCATGCAATCTGTACAGAAAAGATAGTTACAACTCTCGCAATAACCGTATTCCGGTTTCGAAGGAAATCGCTTCCCACAATTTGGTTTTGGACAGTTAACCTAAAATTTAAAGAAGACTTTATAAATGCTTATATATTCGTAACAATTATTTTTTGACTTACAATTTCTGGAATATCTTTGAGATATTCGTCTAGAAGAATGTTGTTATATTTTATAAATACTTCATGATCAACAATCTCTTGAATTACATTCGGAGTAATTGCAGCTTTACAATTAGGATCTGATGGACATTTAAAATTATGAACGGTTGATTGGTTAATCAATGATTCGAAATATTCTTTGATGCAAGGTAGACAATTTAAATGTTCACAGCCCAAATCCGCTGCATTTTCGTTTGCTTTAAAATCTAAACATATTTGACACTTGAATTGACCGATTTTGCAATCGTCTGGAATTTTGTCGAAATCTTGTAAGTCTAGAAAATTGAAATCTTCTTCAATGTCTTGGATTGTAGGACAAGTCGGGATGAATTCGCATTCGCTATTCCCATGAAAGTCTTGGCTACAATTTGTGCAGAACATGTAATCGCAGTCGTAACATTCTCCTAGGAGGATTTCAGTGTCGTTTTTAATTGCCTCCTCGTCACAGTTTGGACACTGTAGGGTTTTAGATATTAATTAAATGTGTAAAAAAACTAAGATTTAGAGATTTTTATTTATTATTTTAGAAATTGATTTGTTTCTAACCTGAATTACATTGCTGTCATCCATTTTTTCGGTACCGTTCAAAATCGACAAAAATGCTAGTTATTTAAATTTAGTAATGTCACTATATATTTCAATAGAATATAATATTTAATTTTAATGTTAGAACAAAACTAATGATTATTTTTTTTAAATAAATTGCTATCTAACTGCTTTACTGATTTGGTGGTTTGATTGGTTTGATTGTTCATGGTCCAGAAATAAACCTAAGTTTATCAAAGCACCGGTCAATAAATAAATACGTAATGCATTAAACTGTCATGAATAAACTGATTGTGTTATCAACTTGTATAAATCCGGATGGCAAATTATTTTGCATACATAAAGTTATATAGATATTTGGTCAAAAGTTTCAAATAAAAATGCAAAACATGATAATTCCATAGAATATGATTGTTGATAAAATTAGTAACATGTTTATTAAACAGTATTGGTTTTTATTTACATTCCTTTATGAATTCAAACATTTATTGTTATATCCGCATGAAGTTTTCGGACATTATTTTTTTTAATCAATTAAATAAATGTAAATTACAAGTGATACCTAATTTTTACTTATTTGAGAAACATCAGTAGCATCTTTTCATAAGGCACAAAAACGAAATATTCAGCTTTTATGAACTTCAATGATGTTATTTCATCGCGAATGTTCATTTCAGGAATAAATCAATACTTTACGAAATAAATCAAGCTTTATTTCTCCATGAATCTATTAATTATCAAAATGTTATTGTAAAATTGCTTAATTGAAAAACAAAAGTTGCAAAAAACAAACCACAACTGCCCTAAAAATACAGATAGTGTAACAGTAACTACCCGTGAGAATTTCATCATGTTCTTCTACTTTATTATTACGTCCTTGACCTTCGGAATTTCTGTTATGTAGATTCGTAATGAAAATTTATGGAATTTGTGCGTTACTTGACTTGCAAATGTTTTAGACGTCGGGTTTAGAATTTTGGACATTTTACAGAATGGGATATTGCAGGGCTTGATTTAAATGTGAAATTTTAGACTTTCCTTTAATTTTTGTTGGAAATAAGACGATCAAGTTCCATATTGTGGAAGTACATATTATGGCAAAAATAATTTTAAATCTTCACAAAAATTGCTCGCCATCAACCATTGAGCTAGTATGATTTAACTTTTCATTTTCTACATTGAGTTCTGCTAGACCTAAATATATCTTATTATTTTGAACTTTAAATATTATAAACTTTTCAAATACCGTCTATATTACAAAAATAAAATGTAAAATTGTATTTCATGGCTATTATCTGTTTCTCAATAAATTTACAATACCATAAAAAACTGGATTCTCGGAGCTATTTCTCCTTTGTGTATATTTAGAAGGATAATTTTATTACACTGGATTAACCTTTGTATTTTCCCTAAATAAAAACACAGAAAAATTTATCTATATTCATCTTCTAAATAAATATCGTAAAAATAATACTCAAGCTTACAAGATTTCTGGGAAGAAACTTTAGAAGAATCTTTTCATTTCTAGACACAAAAAATTGTGTCTGACGAGAAATATTCAAGTTCAAAATGTTTCCATTTCATTTAGAAACTATGCTTATTAGTCTACATAACTTTAAGTTTGAGCCGTACAGCTTAAAGAATGAATGAATCGTTGTCAAATTTTTATTTTCTCATGAAACTTTTAATTATAAAAATATTGCTTAATTTTTACATCACAATAGTGTAGAATTGCCTAATCAAACTGAAAAATTTGCAGAAATTATAAATGTTACCATATATCTACTAAATAGCTTCAATAACGTAGTTTCCCCTCATTAAAAACTACCTAATTATGTATGTACCACTCGAGTTAAACTCTGGAGTTTCTTATGCATAACAGCCTGTTTCATCATTATTAGCGATGATTATATTCATATACTATACATAAAATATCATTGTGGGATTTGATATAAGTCAAAAGAGCAAAGACCAACTAGATAATCATTTAAATATGCAAAAAAAAAACTTTACACCATGACGAAGCATTTATTCGAACGTAATGTCAAGTGCAAGAGAAGTCTAATTAATTTTAATGTATGTATAATGACCTAAGTTTTTCACACGGTATCAGTTTAAAAAATAAAAATTCTATAATTCATTAAACTTAAAACTAAACTACTGATGATTTCGACATATGTATTTCGTCTTGTTCTGTGTTTGTTGAAAAGTGTCTGGAGTAAAATAAAGTATTATTTACAAATCGCTCTTAAAAATATATTTTAAAACCGAAATTACGATGGGATTCTTATCTGAAATTTCATTGCAGTTCGTCCTTTCGATAATATTTATAATGTGCCTTATATTCTACTACACAATGTGTCTAATTTTTTATCGAAGTAACTCAGCGGATGGAAAACACCTTAGAAAAATACCCGGACCTGTCTTAATACCTGTCTTTGGTTTTGACATTTTAGTTACTATATTCTTAGCAATCAGATACAAATATCGAAAAGATATTCGAGGAGATGTTTTAAAAGTTTTGGCTGATTTGAAACAAACTTATGGGGATGTCTATAGAGGATGTCTGGGTGACGGTCCAGTAGTTTTTTTGAATTCTTATCAAACTGCATCGGTGAGATTTAAATTTTATAGAAATTAATTATGTCGCTAAATGTAGCTTTAAATATTTATTTTGCAGGTTTTGCTTCGTTCAGCAGAAATAGACAAAGGCAAGGAATATGACTTGTTTCGAAATTTAATTGGAGATGGTGTATTTTCTGCCAATGGTATGATAAATTTATTTCTGACTTGTGAGAGACTGACCTTCAGTAATTAATGATTAAAAAACAACCTTTATCAGGTGAAAAATGGAAGCAGTGTCGTAAGATAGTAAACCCTTCATTTAGTACTCAACATGTTCATGGGCTTCAAACCGTTTTTGCAAAACAAAGCAACGTTTTAGTTCAAAAACTACAAGATGAGATTTTAATTAAAAAATCCCAACCTTTCGATTTGGAACCGTTTCTTGGAAGATGCTTAATAGACATTATAGTTGGTAATAATTTTTCATGTATTACTTAACCATGAACAATATTAGATTATCAAGGTACTTATAAAAAGTTGCATTTTTTAAAACTGAACAGAATCCCTGACAAGGAAAGATATAGAAAGTCAGATACAACCAAACTCTGAGGTATTTGATGCTATCGAATGGTAAGAATTGCATGCAAAATTTTATGAATGATGATACAACTATGATTATAACTAAATTTATCTTTACAGTTTGATGACCGGTGTAGTGGACAAATTATGGAAGCCATGGCTTCGTTCAAATTTCATTTGGTCTATCTCTGGAAGAGCAAAGATTGAGAAACAGAATTGGGCTGTTATCAAACAAGTTATTGATGATGTGAGTGAATATATGTAGATCCCCACTCTATCTTAAAGCAACAGCTACTAAATATAAACATACCTATATATCCATAAATTATTACAGGTATTTCTAGAACAGATACAAGCTCGAAATACAAAGGGTAATAAATCTTTTGGCCCATTGTCCGTCGATTTGAATTTGTCCATTTTTAAGCGTATTTGTTTGTAAAAATGTAGAGAAATATGACGAGCCGAGCAAAGCTGTTTTACTAGATATTTTATTACAAGAACAAGAATCCTCTGAAGGAACTTTAACGAATGCTGAAATATTAGAGGAAATAGTCTCAATGATTGCTGGCGTTAGTATGATAATATATGTAAATGAATAGGCCCGATTAAATATTTAAATTTCGGATAAATATTTTTTATAGGCTCGAGACACAGGAACGAGAACTGCACTCTTTACATTATTTCTACTTGCTGTGAATCCAAAGGATCAGAAGAAAGTTCAAGAGGAAATTGATAACTTTTTAATTAAAACTGGCACGGATCTGAGCGAATGTGATTTGATGGATGAGCTTAAATATTTAGAATGCTGTATCCAAGAAGCCATACGACTTTATCCTCCTATTCCAATTTTTAGCCGGATTCTAAAAAATGATTTGGATTTAGGTAAATCATCATTGACCCAATTTTTTTTAAAAGCAATTTATTGATTAAAATGTTTTAAATCATTGTAGAGAATGGAATGATAATTCCAAAAGGAACGAGTTGTGCTATCGTCCCACCAATTATACATAGAGACCCTGAAGTATATCCAGAACCCGAAGTATTTAACCCAAATCGCTTCTCAAATGATTCGCTTATCGAACCATATGCTTATCTTCCCTTTTCAAATGGAAGGCGAAACTGTCCGGGTAAAAAATTTGCAATCCTGGCAGAAAAATATGTTGTTGCAAGTGTTCTTGCAAACTTTAATGTTAAGTGTGCAAAGTCCAGAGAAGATGTTGCATTTACAATGGATTTTCTACTCAAGCCATCTGAAGTTATTCCTTTCATAATTGAACCAAGAGTTCGTGATTAAAACTTAATTTTGTAATTGGAAATTCATTTGATTGATTCATTTTAATAAAATTACATAAATTTTAATAAAAAATTAAAAAATATGCTACAGCAAGAATGTTTTCGTGTATTTAAAAAAATATATTTCCATATTTTTTTATTCCTAAACTTTGAATGAAAAATCATGAAGTTGGGTAACTTTAAATGACACATATCCTGCTCTGATTAAGATTTAAGAAAATGCTCCAGATTTGAGCTGACTCTGCATCTTTTAAAGCTGAAGGCCATATCATATCAAGCCCATAGTATAATTATTTTATATATCATGATTATTTCAATGAAGATATAGCTAAGAAAACAAATTATTTTTAATCTTCTTAACGTGTACATTAATTTCCAGCACAGTGCATTTAGTTCTCTGATCTTGACACGTTGTATTTAACATTTACATATAACTGACCATCTGGAGATAATTTTTATAGAGATGGGTAAATTTATTCTGAAAATTGGTTTTGCACTAATTGTTTTATGCTATTCTACATTAGTTTACGCATTGGACGAGGAACTTGCTAAGGAGAAAAAGTGTTTTGAGCCGAATACGGAAACAGATTCGTTGGATTATGAATGGGTTCGTTTATTTAATTATTAAAGCATTTTGAATACACCGGAAATTATTTTTTTTCGATAAACAAATTGTTTTATTAAACACGCGAAATAATAATTTAAAAAATTGGCATACTTTGCCAAAACAAATCATGTGTTTTTGGTAGTTTGGAATTTAGATATTTATAATATTTAAAAACTGTAAACTTTGTCTTAAAATGAAAATAGAAAACTCTTTACTTTTAAAATTTATTTTCTCTTTGTTATATTTCTTTGTAAGTGTTTTTGCCCTTAATGAACAATTAGTTAAAGAACTGCCATGTTTTGTGGTTAATGAGACTGAATTTGTATCTATAGATTATTTTTGGGTTCGTTTAATTAAATTTTGTATTATTATCTCTTTTAAACAATATGCAAGGAATTTAAATTAATAATTGATTTTTTATTGCAGCTATTGTCTAATAAAGACTGGTACTTTCCAATCCAAAGTAAACTCGACTTGTACCGAACCTCATGGGATCTTTTACAAAAATCGCCATCAGAGATCACAGAAACGGAACTGAAAGATGCCTGCATTCGATCAGTGTGGGAAGGATTCAGCCCATCTCTTTTAGGATTCAATGGAAAAACACTTAATTATGATTTCACACCTTTGTCTGACAATATTTTCGTTTTTACAGCATCTTGGAGAGATGGTTCGTTTTTTATTTTTAAAAAATAAATGTTTTATTTTGAACAGATAAGAATTTACAATTAATAATAAATATTATTTAGGCGATGGTGGGAAAATGTACTTGACAAAAACAGACAACAAAAGCTACATAATATTTCTCAAGTGTTGGGACGATGGAGAAATGTCTTGGAATGTCATGTCATCTTTAAAAACACTGGAGCCCTCCACCAAGACTGAGATTGTTGATTACATCAAATCTTTAGGATTCAAAGAGTCCAATTTAATCGAAGAGGATTACAAAGATTGTAAATCATCTCAGGATAAAAGTGAATTGTAATTTGAAATGAAATTATACATAAGAGTTGAATAAATTTTGAAAAAAATAATGAAATTAGGCAGCATTACACCCAAAAGTATTCACACTTCCATTATCTTTCCTGGTATACACCGAAGTCCTGACTCTGTAGAAACCACAATAGCCAACAGTTTGATACAACCTGGTTTTAATTCCGGGTGGAACATTCATAGTAATAGTGTGACTTTTTTCAACATTCCAAACATGATTAGAACTATGGCTCCAATCATACCCGGTTGTGAAACTGTTACCACTCTGCAAATTTTTACTTTGAGATTTAGAAAAATTCAACCCTCTTGATCTATCATTCGATCTATTCTTATTTCGATGGATACTACTCTCTATATGTTCAGTTTTGGTAAATGAACTACCCTGATTCTGACCAACGGACTTGTGGGAAGTTTGGCTTTTGTCTTGGGATATTTGGTTATTATTTAAAAGTGCGGATTCCACATTGGTGGAGGAAGTGTTGGAAGTAGAATTAGTTGTAGATTTTCCATCAGACGTTTGCATAGAATTTCCTTCCTGGTCGGTTTTCGTAGCTTGGAAATTATTTCCTTTACCTATAGTTTGACCCCTTTGATTATTTGTTACCGAGTCCATATTGCTTGTATCACTACTCGTGTGATCATTGCTATTGCTCTGGGAATTAGAGTTGGATTCATCTTTTGTTGCTTGATTCGATTGTTGAGTAGACCTTCCGGAACCGAATGTTACGGAATTTTGGTTAGAACTACTAGTAGATCTAGAGCTGTGATGAGTTTGACTATTTTCCTCACCCGAGCCCCAACCGTGAGAATAACCTGCGGACATTGTGACTGCCACACTGGCTTTTGCAATACCAATGTTAAATCCCGCCTCGGCTGTGGCACTTATACCAACATTTACTGAATGGGAATTAGAATTGCCTCTTGATTTCGTATTGGAATTTCCATCAGTGTTGGAATCATGAGAACCTCTCGTCTTGCTTGAGGTATCACTTGTTGAAGACCCTCTGGAATTCGCTGACACGTGACCTTTTGACACACCTTTTGTACTCGACTGGGAATCACCGTAGGAATTGCTTCTGACTGAACCACTTCCGATGGACTGTGTTGAGCCGAAGCTATTACATGAAGAACTTGAATCTGAACCTCCTTGCGAATTTGTTTTGATACCAGTCTCACTGTTAGACTGCGTTTTGTCAGAGGAACCACCGGAAGTTGATGCGCTTCCTGAGGTTTGACCCGATCCTGAAGAATTACCTGAAGTACTTCCGGTTGAAATGGCGGAGCTGTTTATTTGAAGGTGTGTTTTTGAAAGGTTTATGCTTAAGTTGGTCGAATTAGTTTCTGAAGTTCCTTGTGAATTTCCTATAACTTCTCCATCACTTTCAGATTTTGTTTTCTGTTCATTTTTACCTTCTGTGATGGCCCAGTCATTCGATAGACTTTGGTGGAAATCAATATTTCGTCGGTCGCCTTCATTTATTGTGTTTGAGATTGATATCCCTTCTGTCTGAGAATATACACAGATTGTGTCGGCTATGGCATTCGTTCCGTCGCATTCTACGATGAGTTCTTCGGTGTCACCAGGAAAACAGATTTCTTCGATTGCTGGTACATCGCAGCATTTCACTTTAAAATGATCAAGGAATTTTTTCGGCTTTCCTGATCCTGAAAAAAGTTTAGAAATTCAATTAATAAGAAATGCATTATTGTTACTTTTAGAAAATAATAATAGTTGAATATGCTTACTCTTATTTTTAAAACCACAAATGGCCTGGTTTTTACCACAAAGCTGAGTTTCTTGCCAACTGCCATCCTTCTCTTTTGCATTTTCAAACGGTTTAAACAGTCCTTCAATATAAGAAAGTTGGTTTTCAATTTCAGAATAAGAACAGAAAAGCCGAACGGCCTGAATTCCATGTTCTGTATGAAACTGAACTTGAATCCCAATAGCTACTCCGTGGCATTTAACCTTACTACTGAAATTCTCTTCGTCTAATTCGTCCCATTCTGAAGATGAAATCCATTCGTAATTTCTAGGATTGGTCGCCGTCTTTCTAGGATCCGAACAGGCAAATCGGAAGTCTCGTGCACCGTTTTTAAGCTGTAATCCCGTAACGTAGGTCGTGATTGGACAGAACGTCCAGTCGAAATAGTATGGATGGTCCAAACCGTCTTTGAAATAGTGGTCGTACACAAGATTGTTAAAAATGGGGTACGGATGAGACTTTATAATTTTACCGTTGACCTCTCCATAATTAAGCCTAATTTAGGCATAATAAGTTCCGTAAACAAAATTGGGTTTTGTAAATTAAAAAAAATAAATCATACCATCCTTGACGTTTTCCCGAATTGGACATCTCCGGATGTTGACAACATTCTGTTTCTACATTGCTTATCGTGTTGTCATCTATATGAAATTTGCATTTAAATTACTGAATAGTTTATTTTAAATAAATAAAGAATTTAAATCATACCTAGTTCATGTCTGACATGGATGCCACATACAAATTGACCCCATTGACAAAACTCAGGGGTATTCCAAGCTCCAGTTCCAACACCATTCCCAATCAGTGGGATAGCGTCATCTCCGATTTCTTTGCAGTAGAAAATTATATTCGAGACTTTATTCTTTGACCCGTTTCGGACACTGTCTTTCCGATAATGGTAGCCAACAACTAGACCGTCACCGTTACAAACTTTCCATTGTTTCCTACTACTACTTTCTGTTTGGGTTTCAGTTTGAACTGAAATTTCCGTCATGTTTGGTTGAGAATCACAAGCCAAATTGATTCCAATTAAATCCCCGGTTCTAAGCTGTAAAAGTGGGCTATTGCTGGTTTTAAATTGGAGAGACATGGCATATACAAAGCTGCTTTCTGGGCATGATTTCGAAATGATCCGAAAACTCTGTGGCTTCGGGGTTGTTGTACTGGATCTTATTGCAACGGGTAGAATAACTCTGAATGTTTACATTTCAATAATAGGATTACTATAGTTTACTATATTTATGCATAGTCTTTTTTCAATAAAATAAAATAAACAACTTACGTGTTTGACCTTCGTTTAGGAAGAGAAGGAAGCTTACTTGCACTTTGACTTTGACACAGAGATATAAATATAATTGTAAAAAGAAAACAACTCGGTTTTAAAAACATTTTAATTGAATTTTCAGAATAATTTTGTACTCAAATACTTCCTCAGACAACTGCAGCTGACTGATTAAAGCCTTTCTCTTATATTATTAAGTTATTAAATAGTTTTAAATCTTATTGAATTTTCTTAATACCAAACTTATGATTAACCCGTAAAAAGAATGTTGTTGTAAATTGATAAGATAGATGAAAGATTTATTGATGTAAATAAGTCCTAACTTTTTAATAAACATTTCTTGCTAAGTTGATTACACAACATTTTGCTTGTCGGAATGATGCAAAGTATTATTTGTATATTTAATAGCATTGAACAACATAATCTTATCCTAATTATTTCTAATTTTTAATCCATTTTCCATGAAACCTGGAGGCTGATTAACAAGAAAGTAGTTGATCCTTTACAATCCAACTGTATCAAAGTCTTGCAGATTACATTGATCTCTGCTAAAGTGAATCAAATTATTTATAGATAAATAGCAACTAAAGCATTAATTTTATTCATTTATTTCTAAGATACAATTCAAGGCATTTCATATAAATTCACTGACTTGAAATAAAATAATTTATTAAACCCAAAGATGACCAGGGGTATTTTTCTTTTCCTCATCTTAATTTTAAGTGTAACTTCCGATATTTTATCACCCGTTTCGTTCGAAGCTTTCCCCAGGTAAATTATTTTTAAACCCAATTTTTTTCCTAAAGTTTAATAACTTTATTCAACTTGCAGAACTTCCAGGTCCTTACCAAGTCTTCCAAAAGTCGCTAGCAAAACAAACACACGTAAAATTACAAGAGTTGAGAAAACATGTCCTGATAATACTTTGGTCTACGGAATATCCCTCTTATTTGACCAGAGTGAAGAGACACTAGCTGGAATTCAATTAGCATGCAGTTCATCTGAAGAAGCGACCGTTTTGTCCGCATTGGCTACAAATCCTCCAAATGAATTAAAAACAAGTAATTTCAGTTCCTGTCCAAACAACGGCCTCGCAGTTGGCTATCAACTTCGACAAGATTATGAAGTAACTGAAGAGACAACTTTAAATGAAATCACGAATATTATATTGTACTGTGATGACTTTAACAATATGAGTTCCCTTGTGGGATCTGCCAAAGCTGTGGGGGCTTGGAAACCTCCTTCATTTTGTCCTTGGGGCGAGTTTGTTTGTGGTGTTAGAGCAAGATTCGTCGGTAAGCTAGATCAACCTTAATTTTTTATGGATAAAATGTTGTTCAATTTTTAAATAAAAATTGCATTTATAGATCAAAACAAAATTAACAATGTTCAAATGTTTTGCTGCCCACATCCGGATATTTCAACCTTGGAAGAAAATCATGGATGGTAAATAACTTATTATTGAACTGATCCTTATTTCAAAATGTGTTTTTGATTTTTTTTTAAATTTTTAATTAAATTCAACAGGTCAAACTACAGAGAAGTAGAAGGTCAAGTTTTAAAACCCAAACAGAACACAATCCCTAAAGACTCGATCTATGACCACCACTACGAGAAGAGATTCGACCACCCATACTATTTCAAGTGGACATTCTGTCCATTAAGAACATACATCACGGGACTCCAATTACAAAACGGGGTTCGAGGAATCAGTCATTTATGCTCAAATCCTAGTACAGACGATAATACTTGGATAAATCCGTCACGTTGGAATAAAACGGATCGCATCAGTCTCAGTAATCAAGTGAAATGTCAAGGAGTTGCTATTGGAATTCAAGTTAAGGATCATTCACATCATGGGATCCAATCTATTCGATACTTTTGTTCTTTTTCTGAAAAACAAGATCAACTATCCTTTATTGAAGGGCATTTCCAACCTTTAGAAAATTCAGAGACTGAAGGACAGTGGCAAGAGCCCCAACTTTGTAGAAATAATGAGGCTGTCTGTGGTTTTAAAATTAAACGTAAAAAAATACATTAAATGATTATAAAGTTTTGTTGAAAAATTAAATTAAATTTAAATATATATTTTTCTAGGGTCCACTGATAACAAGTCTATAATTGAACACATGAAAGTAAAATGCTGCGCTGTGCCAGCAACTGAAGACGTCTGCCTTCCAGGTGACACTGATGAGCTCATTGTGGAATGCAACGGACAAGACGCAGTTGCTGAGACAACTTGCACTTACTCCCAAATCGAAGGGATCACTATCTCAGAAACATTAACCGAAGGGAACAGACGAGACAAAGAATTTCACAATAGTTTGGCTAACGATTGGTCCATTTCAAAAGGATCTGATGATCGAAATTCAACATCTTCAACCGAAGGAGAAACTAGACTTGACTCCCAAGGAAAATCCTACACTGGTTCTCAAAATACAAATATTAATCTGTCAGAACTGAATTCTTTGACAAATTCCAACTCACAGACTAATGCATCCACTTCAAGTAGTTCTAAAGTATTGACAAAAGGTTCCGGAAATTCGTCTTCCTCTGGTACTTCATCCGATTCAAGTCGAGGAACAACCGGATCTAGTAATCAAGGTCTGACTTTAGGAACATCTGATTCCGCGTCTTTAACTTCATCATCCGGAACATCCCAAAATCGTCAAGCAGGATCATCCACAAGCGACTCTTCAAGTTCTTCAAATTCAAATACAAAAGGCGTGTCCACAGGTCACATGTCTGCAACTGTAAGAGGATCTTCAAGTAGTAGGTCAGCCGGGATGTCGAGTGAAAACTCACAATCTAATACCCAAGGATCATCTGATACTAATTCTAAAACTAGGCACAGCTCCCATTCTTTCGATATTAGCGGAAGTGTGAAAGCAGAAGCAGGATTTAATATCGGGATTGCCTCGGGTAGTTTGTCAACCACTCTTTCAGCTGGTTATTCTGGCTCTTGGAGTTCTAACGAGGGGAATAGTAGGTCACAGGAAAGGTCAAAAACTTCTGGTACTTCCGAACAAGTTTCTTTCAATCGAGGTTCAGAACAAACAGAGCAGAATACTGAGGAAAAGAAGAGTGAGGTATCGAGTTCTCAGTCTATAGATATAAATTCTGGGCAAAGATCTGAGAATTCTTTCTCTTCTGGTTCAGGAACTAATCAAGAGTTGAATAATATAGAGAACATAAATCGAGAGAATCAAAATAGTCAGAATAGATTGAACGAAACAACAAAACATGAGTCTGAGAGGAAAACCTCTGACCATTCCAATAACGTAGATAAGTCAGAAAATGAAGGAGAGAATGAATCAAAAAATAATCAAACAACCCAAGACCTCAAAAATACGATGGAGAGCTCAATTAATCAAGAAAAAGGGATTTCGAACACCAGGAATAATAATTCGGACAGTAGTGTCCAGCGAATTAGGAATCTTTCGAGGGAAAAATCAATCGCTTTGAATTTGTCCAACTCCCGGAGTCAGAATTCGAATGAGAAAAAAAGTTTTACAACCGGCTATGACTGGAGTCGTAGTTCGAATAAGATTTGGAATAAGGCAGTGACTGAAACTGTGACGATGATTGTACCGGCTGGGGTTGAAACTCGGTTGTACCAAACTGTAGGGTATTGTGCTTTCTATAGGGTTAGGACATCGAGATATAAACGCGTGGATGTTGCGAGTACCACCACAAATTATGGGAAATGTAGCAATTAAAATTATTAATGAAAAAAATTCCAGGGTGGGCAATTTTTAAATTTATTTCTCTTTTTCTTGTGATTTTTCAAAGGCATTCGAAAAATTGAAAAAATGAACCCAAGCTGTATTTTCAACCCTTTAGAGCATATGAAATTTCACTATACGTTATTCAATTTTTCAATAAAAAATTCGGGAGTTTTATAAGTTTTTAACAATTATATGCAATTTCATAAATTTTAATTTTCCCTTGAAATTTTACTTGCCAACCCTGCAAAATTCTGAATTAATGATACATTTTATTCATTATATTATTTTTCATAAATATTATTTATTAACACTGCATTTTAAGAAGTGAGTACGAAATCAACTTCTTGAATACTCTTGCGAGCTGGACGCTGCATTTTAATTGTCGCCTCTGAAGTCACATATTTCTCTGTTTCTTGTGAAATCTTCCTTTCTCTAGCCCGTTTCATTGCGACCTAATAAATACAATTTTAAAATTACATTATTAGTTTTTTTTATAAAAAACAGTTAATTTTTAATAAATTTCAAACCTCAACTATCGACTTGTAAACTTCTTCATACTGCTTTACTACCCTGTGGAAATCAGTTCTTTGAAGCAAGTACAAATCACATGATGTCATTGCAATAACACTAGCCTGAAATAAATTAATAAAATATTTATGAAAGCAAATTAAAATTAAGTAATTTTGCCTGAATCTTATTTTTTATTAATTGTGACTAACAGCACGACGCTCGTTTGTTATTAGAGCCATTTCTCCAAAAAATTGTCCATCACTAAGCGTGTTCACTAATTTCCCAGAGGTACTAAAAACACCGACAGTACCGTGATCAATAAAATACATTGAGTTTCCAATAGTATTCTCATGAATTATCACATCTTTTGGTAGATAGACCTTAAAAAAATTAATTCATTTTTTAAATCAAAATTTACCACAAAAATATTTAAAACTTTAAATAATAAATCACCTCAAATTTTAATTGAGCAACAACTTCTTCAAGAATCTCGGGACGAAGCCCATTAAAAAGAGGGACTTGGCTTACAAGCCGTTGACAATTGTTCATTTGTAATTTTTCTCTTAGCACATCAGAAACAACGTTCATGATCTCTTCTTCATTAAATAAATTCCGACGGTACTTTTGCTCAAAATAAGTACCAACTTTCTCCTGCAATTCTTTCGGCATTCTTTTGTATTTCATGTATTCTTTCACCTGAAAAAAAACACCAAGACAAAAATTTATTAATTTTAAGGACTCAGATAATTTGAAGAATTAAAATCGAACTAACCTGCCGTAAACTTTGGTTATATTTCTTATGAGCCGCATCCAAATTTAACAAGATGTTCGAAAGATTAGCAATAAAAAGTGCAAAGCATGTAGCTCCAACTAAAATAGATGTAATTGAACAAAGCACATCTTCTGGAGTCCTAGGTGCTGAATAACCGTAGCCTAAGCATGCCTATCAAAATATAAAAATATATTTAAAAGTGCTTTTATTTTATTTAAATTGTTTTTTTTTGACATACCATATTGGATAAAGCTCTAAGAACACTATGGGCATATTGTTCCCAAACAGGGTGATCCCACAGATCCAAACCAGAGATCCAATTTAATTGATTTCTTGGGTAAGGTGGACTATTGAACATATGTGCAATTAAAAAATGCCAGCAAGCAAGCCAGTGCAATATGAAAAATAAGACAACTAGAAGATTCACTATCCGAGTGTTTGCATTTTTCATGTGGTATACCTAAATACAAAAGTTTAGTAAATAAAAATATTTAAAATTCGACGTTAGAATTCTAGTTATTTATTTGCAAATACTTACCGTTTGAATTCGAGACAAATTCCGTACAACTCGGGTAAGCCGAAATATTTTGAGGAGTTCAAGCATTCGAAAATATTTGAAATATAGCTGACCTTTCCCCTCAATATCGTTTAGTGCTACGTAGATCGTGTCGTATGGAATGGATGAGATAAGATCCAGGAAAAACCAAGTCATCAAATAATTCCTGTGAATTTAAAATCCAAATGAAATGTCTGACATGATATTTTTTAACCCTATAAAAAAAACTAAGTTACTTTGCAATAATCCGAGAGTCCAGAACAGGGGCTGTGTCCTCTTTGTGCGTTATGCCCGTTTTAAAATTGAGGAATATATCAAAAAAGAAGAAAATGCTGAAAATCAAACTGATAATTGCACTGCTTGTTTCCATCATGCTTTGAGAATAGTAGGCGATTTGAATCGGTTGAAATATCAGGTAGAGACCTAATAGACCCGTGATGAAAATATCTGTAAAATGTCTGAAGAAATAGTAATAATTTAAAAATTGATAAGTTTTTTTTAAAAATAAATAAGAAAGTATGTATATGTACCTCAAATCACTATATGGATGAATGGTTGAAGGAAATGAATCCAAATGACGCTTTCTTTCTTCTTCAACGCTGATTTGTGATCGGAGCGTCGTGCTGTAGATTCTCGAATTGAATGAGACTAAATTACAGTTTTTTAACTTTTCGACTAGAGACTCGGCTTTCCTAGAATTTCGAAGATTCACGGATATCTCTGCAATTCTTTCTATGTCAGGTTTTGTAAATGCATCTGAAGAAGTTGTGGATTTTTCATTGTCAGCTTTATTGATATCCTATATAACAATAATTATGATTAAGTTTGAAGTTAAAAAATAAAAATATCGTAACAAAATTATTTACAAGTTCGATTTTCATTACCTCAATATGTGGGATAACAACAAATCTGGAATTCTGAGATGGCACATTCGGATGTTTATCTACTTTGAAAATTAAAAAATATATATTTTGAGCCTGAATAATTCTCGCCCTTATTTTTAATGCATAATCATATGCCTGGTTGAAAGTTAGAGAAGTTTTAAAATTACTTACCTAGTTTTTCCAACATATTTAATTGATAATAATAACTTAAAATACTATTCTGATGCTTAGGATAATCATACGACTTTGACTGCAAAGCCAAAATGAAACTGAAGTTCAGGTTCAATGCCAGCACGGTTTGAAAATTACAATTTAAATTTCAAAGGAAATTAAACTTTCAGATTTGGATTTATAAAATCATTAACGACCTTGAGATTATCTCGAACCTTGTATCTAACAATAAGATAATGTACCTTGTTTTAATGTAGTCGCTTAAATTAATGCAATGCACAATTGTGTACCACTCAACATGATAAAGTCTACTTAAACTATAAAATACTCTAGTTTTTAGGCCATTTCTAATGACTTATGAATTCAGTGTTAATTAGATGGTAGACATCACATGTTGATACAATGTTTTTCAGATATTTAAATCACCCATTGAGCAATTGTAACTAATTATAGTGCTAATTGATATTTATTAACTTCGCATTGTATTTAGTTTTATTTTCGAAGTCGCATCCAGATTAAACCAAATTTTCCTCAAGATTTTTTATGCGAATAATTCTGGCTCATAAAGCGAAAATGAAGATATTTAAAAGGATGTAATTTAGTACGCTTAAAATTGGCCGACCAATCTTAAACATCATAAATAATTAATTTTTTAATAGTCTAATACAGATTACAGGTAAAATGTATACGTCATTTACAATGCCTCTACTTTGAAATGAGATAAAATAAATTTTTAATAAATAAAATTAATTGATGATTTCGAGGCATTTTTAGCAACTCGATTTAAATTTATTGGAAAGTTATTCCGTGGCTAATATTTTTAAAGCAATTATAGTAGCGTTACACAGAATGAAAGTGGCTTTGTAATATACAATACATTATAGGTTAACAATTTATTTTAATACATTAAAAGGATCGAGATCAACATACAGGTATATACAAATACAATTCTGTGGGAATCTAAGCAAGTAATTGTAAACACCAGTTTTCTGCAGCAAAAAATTAAATGCGTAATAAATGTATTGAGTCAGTTATACACATATTATTATAACCAAATCGACATAATATTATTCATAACAAGTGCAAGGATGAAAGGACTTTTCTGCTATCAGATTAGTTGGTTAGACATCAAATAAGTAAGTATTTAACCTACATTTCAAAGAATATAACCTTATGACGCAATTCTATTTCGTGTATTTCCATTACTCTGGACTATTTGTATTCCAAGAAATGTTTTTTAAGATTGGTAAAACTTTTCGCTAGAGCTTAATATTTTATTGAACAGAACTCAATATCAATGACTCCTGTTAAATCGAATAAAGCAATGGCTCTTGAAAATGAAAAAGATTGTCTAATAACGCTTAAAAAATTAATCAAAGGTAACAATTTGTTTTATAAAAAAACATTTTTGCCATTTTCGAAAAAATAATAAATTTTTTGGCTCTTTTTGTACTTGCAGATGATAATGAACTGAAAGAGTTTGAATTAAACGACACTTTCCTTTTGCATTTTATTCGTGGTAGAAAATACAATCCGACAAAAGCATTCGAAACCGTGAGTTTTAGATATTTTTTAAAAAGTTTTAAAATATTAAAATAAAAACAATCGAAATATTTGATCAAATTAATTGCAGTTGCAGAAATACATTCATGTAAGACGAGAAATATACCCAAATTTCTTTAACAATATTCGACCACAAACTTGCAAAGGATTAGAAGAAAGGGTCATAAGATGTTTTCAAAGTCCGGACAAACTAAACCGTCGTATAGGAATTGTCCGAACGGGTAATAGTTTTTATGATGCATCATTAAATGTAAATAATTTTTATAACATTTTAAAAATTATTTTAGAGTGGTGGAACCCCAACAAGATAACATTTGACGATGTCCTAACAGCAGCACTTTTCTTCTTTGAAGAAGCCTGGAATAACAAAGATATTGAAATCGATGGAATAATTGCCATCTTGGATTGTGAAGGATTCTCTCTGAAACATTTGACACAATGCAGTTTATCCCAGCTTAATAAAATGCATGAAATATTTTGGGTGAGTTAATTAACTAATTAATTTGTAATATCCTTAATTATTTTAAAAAATTATATTTGAAAATTACAGAACGCATTTCCACTAAGATTCAAAACCGTTTACATTGTGAATGAGCCGATATACTTCAAAATGGTTTATGCTCTCTGCTATCCTTTCATCCCTCCAAAGTTGAGGTCAAGAGTGAGTAGAAAAAATTAATTAATTGAAATGCCAAATGCCAAACGACAAACTTTAGATTAAAAATATGTTTTTGCCCCCCAAGACATTCTTTTACGGACGAGACAGAAAATCTCTTCATAAAACCGTACCACCTGAAATGCTTCCTAAATCCCTTGGTGGTTATTGTGCCGAAGATGATGAAACTATTTGGGATAATGAGTTCGCTAAGAGAATTTTAAATAAAGGAGATTATTACGAAGATTTTCTAAAAATTTAATCTATATGTAATTGATTTTATTTCAAATAAATAAAAAGTAAAACATTCAATTGTAAATAATTATGTGTGTATTTATGTGATTTTAAATTAAAGGAAATCTTCAATCTCAATTTCCAATGCAGAACAGGGCAGATTGCAATCGAAATTTTCCATAACTTTGGGGTGCAAAACTCCCAACTTGCCAATCACTTTGCCTCTGTACAAAACCTCTGCACATCGACCAGGGAAATAGCTTGGATCTTTAATAAATAAATAAATAATCAGATTTACTTAATAATTAAATGAATAAATTTTTATTCGAATTTATAAACTAACCATCAGCAGCCTTAAGTAGATAATCCTCCTCGAATTTTATTTCCAACAATTGCATGAACCTGTCCAGAATTCCATGAACGATTGCAAACCCAGGTGTCTTGTCATAATTAACAACACACAAATGTCGACTGTTCTTGGCCCCTGTGTCCGTACTCTCGTCCAATTCAATTACATCCGAAATCTCAAAGAGCTTCATTGGTAAAGGCACGTTCTTATTTGCCTGGATTGTTTTCAGTAATCCGGGTAGCAATGAATATCGGGCTGTTTGAAAGTCTTGTGTTTTTGGATTAGCTACCCGGGCTAGTTTGGGCTCTTTGATTTCTCGAGGCTGAAGCATTTTCTCACATTCGTCTTCTACAGAGCACTAAATAAAAATATATTATAAATAAAATAAGCAAAATCAGTATATTAATTATTAAAATTAATTTGTGATTCTTATTACAAGAGCAAAGGTGAGGGCCTCTGTGAATCCAGCTTGGGCCATACTCTCTCGTAATTGTGAGGTCAACTTGTTCAATGGGTATTGAGCCGCGACGGTCGGAGTTGGCGGAAGTTGAGGAACGATGTTACAATATCCGTAGGAAATAGCGACGTCTTCCATGATGTCACATTGGTGAATTATGTCATGTCGAGTTGGTGGTATTTCTACCGTGATTTTCCCCTCCTTCGGTCCTACAGTTGAGGTCAGACCCATTCGACTTAAACTCTTGGCCATGGCATCGGCAGAAATTCTGATAAAAACATTATAATACATAAATTCCTGTGGTTTATAATTAAAATCGAATTAAAATGTAATTAAATTACTCAATGCCAACAGTCTGATTAGCTAAATCCACATCAACACATTCCATTTTGTAGTCCAGCGTTGGATACTCTTTGGTATCCTTGTTGCTTTCATAAACGACGTGAGTGGCCTCGATTTCGAATTTAGTTTTGCAATGTTCGCTCAACATTGTGACTATAGTGTCCAGAACGACTTCGGCCTTTGTTACATCTGTTGCAGTGCATTCGATGAAGAGGTTCTTGGTATCGAGACTCACTTTTGAATGATCTCCGTTGATTATCGGTGGTAAGGATAGGACGACTTGTTTGCTATCTCGGATGATTGGGTATCGTGGCTCATCCTGTAATAAAATATATTTTTTTAAAATTTGTAAAAAAATGTGGATGATTAAAGTTTGATAAAATAATTAAAATGAAACCTTAATAATATGGAGATAGGGCTTTAGATGAGTGTCCTTCTGGTAGAATTCCATCAACTCATCAGCCCGGAATTCCTTGGGTTGATTCAAAGGCTGGAATCGAATATCTTTTGGAGGATCAGCCGAGTATCTGAACGGAGGGGTCAGAGTGTCCAAATCGTGTATACCGATGGCAACCAGTGTTCGTTTTCTACAAATGTTGAAATGCAACCGTTCTTGAAGTTCAATGAGACTGTCATAAGCCTCTGGGGTCATTTGAAAATTTCTTAGTGCCGCTGTGACTACGTAGGGACGGAGGGGGCTTGTTGATTTCTCGACGTAAGTGACTATCGGATCTTTCGGCAGAAATTTCGTGTATTTTGGTGTCAGAATTCTACAGTTAAAATATATGAATACAGTCGGGCACTTTTCCAATGTATCGCTCCATTAAGCGATATGAGTTTATCGCTCCACTAAGCGATTATCGCTCC
>JAQGBQ010000395.1:0-23278 GCA_034698485.1 Vertagopus arboreus | reverse complement strand
TAGGACTCATAGAGTAGCTGCTGAGCGACTCATTGATGAGTACTCTGAACGAGCATAGCTGCGGTCTTATGAACTTCTGTTGCATATACTGCAGCTCTTAAAAATTTTAAAGGTGAGCAGGAGCAAGACAAACAATTCCAAAATTGTAGTCACAAGGGCAAAGTAACCCTTGATCCATTCAAACCCCTTCTAGAAATGCTAGAAAAGCTTATGAAAAGAATACGACCTAGGCAAGAAGTTTTAAACTTTCAAGATCATATCCGCTCTATCAAGAGCGCATTCGCTTTTGCTTCTATGGGACACAACATATATCATTAACCCCGCGTATTTAGTTAAAGTTGTTAATTAGATGGCGCATGTGTTCACATTTCTTATGACAATCTCATCACGTGGTCTCCGACCAAGTCAATGGGGGTTGGATTTAAACGCGGATTTTGTTAAGTGTTCAAGATATTATTGTCATTAAATCGTCTTTATTTTATATTTAACTTAATTTTGATAATAATAAATCTCAAATCGAATAAAATTAAAACCTTCGACCAATACGTAGCCACGAAGTGGCACGGGCTGGCTAGTAAATTATATTAATTTTTAGGCTCAGATTGTGGATGCTCCTAAAAAGGATCAAAGAGGTAGAGCCTACTATATAGATAAGGTTTCCATAATAAAATAAATTAAGTTTCAAGTATTTTATTTCAGAATAGAGGGTAAAAAAACCTGGGGAAGGTAAATTGTTATCCTTGTGCCAAAAACAATAAAGGAGTATGAAATAGATTGGTAGCGGTGGTTGTGGCAGTGGTGGTCTTCTGGTTCTGCTCTTTTGATTCTCCACTTGGTATAGCATCCTCTGGTATTTTTGTGGACAGTGGTCCGTATCCTCTAAGAGTTCAACTTTTTGGAAACTCGAGCACGAGGAGTTTTGCAGTTGGACTTGAAGACCAAGAGCAACGAACCAGGTAGAGATATTACATAACAAGAAGGCCAGCAGCAAGCAACTAGGTTGTCTTCTCCAGGTTTGAAGAGTCCTTCTGTTCTTAGAAGAAGTAATTTAGTGTTAAAAGGGAAGGCGAAATGAGGAATGGATATCCTTCCTGTTTTATTATTTTACTTTCAATAGAAATAGAATGGCTTCTGTGGCAGGGATCCTCGTATTTCATTTATGCTTTGTGGAACACGTCCACGTACCACCTACACTTATATATAAAACATATCCTACATCTATAGCATGGAGGCTTAAAAAAGCTATATGAGAAAAGTCAACCTGGTCGACCTTACGGGAATATAATACCCGTGCTAATAGACCAGGTGTGTTGTTAGGTGTGTTCTCTTTTGTCTAATCCATATGCTCCCTTTGTTGTCCCTTCAATGACTTACAACACTATAAGCCACTTTGTCGTAGCTCTTTCAAAGGTTTCCTCTATGTATGATTCATCCATTCAAAACTTATAAAACCCTTTTATGCTCAATAACTCAATTCTTTTTCTCAGAATGTAGCAAATAATGTCATTTGATTCATATTTCTCCGAAACAAAATAATCCATAATAGCACTCGGTCAGATTTACTTTGTGTTTATTACGCCTACACTTGCTTATTGCTTTATTTCTTATTATGTTTTGTTTTTGTGTAAATTGAAATAAATTGATTAGAATTTTTGGAGTAAGGAGTTACGACATATACAAAAAAGGACATGAGATAGATAAGTATTTTTTTAGCAGAGAACCCTTTCTAGACTTTTGGGCTTCCTTGTAATTGAAAATATTACTGACTTTATTGTTTTCTCTCTCTAATAGCTCATGATATTTATAGTACATGTATGACACAGGGATGTAAGTGTAAGTGAAGTAGTGAAGTTAGTTTTACAACCTTGAAAAGCCGACCGTCTGTTCGAACCGTTCAATGTTCCTGTTTTGCGGTCTTGGTTTTCTTAATAAGGAAAGTGAGTGTGTCCTACCCTATGGCTAAACCTAAAGGTATATATGATGATGTGATGCAAAGCAATGAAAATCATGATTGGGGACTTATCATGGAAATAAATGAATGGCAGCTGCAGGAACTGACTGCTGTATTTAATCTACATCAGGTAACATTTAACCATGTCTCCTTTTCGAGATAACTTATCTATCCGTCTCACACCAGGACGGAACTATAGGCAAACCTGGAAGTAACAAGTAGGAAATGTATGTATGCAGCTTTATATAAGATACTACTTCATAAGGACTGGCAATGTGTGTAGGAGACTTATCACCGAATTTCATCATCAAATTTATTTCGATTAGCAGAGGCTTTCATACTCAAATCCCTTAGTCTCTCTCTTCTTCACTAATGAATTTGTACACCTTTTGTTCCCCTCCTATAATATTTTCTATTCTATGTATCTATCTATAGAGAATATCTGGAGCTGGAGTTCGACTCTATTCAAATTCGAGTTAAATACGGAGAGGAATATGCATTTCCTAGTAATTTTCTCCTTCCAGATATTCTTGATTCTAGACGAATTAGAAACCTTTAAATGCTGGAGCAAAATCTATGGATGGTCTGAACTGATATTGAAATTTGAATGGGTTTCCGTCTCTCCAAGATAATTTACTCGTGAGATTTCCCAGTTGATTAACCCCTCCGACCGACGAATGGGCTACATTTGCCACTGCCTCATCCAAGAAAAAATTCCTAATGGCTTTTACAACGGAGGGAAATTAACGAGAGAATAATATTTAGATTTCAGATCTAGTAATTGTATTCCGGACATTTAAAAGGCAGGGCAGTGGTGCTAATGCAGTAATAAGTTTTTTTTTAAATTGCATAAAAACTAAATTCAGCGTTTTTAACTCTTACTTAAAGTTTTAATGTAAGCTGTGTTCTTTTGTAAAACATCATACACAAAGAGAGCATTATGACTATTATGATTATGATGTAAACTGGTGTAAAGGGTTGCAATATTCTGTGAGATTGTCTGGTGTCAGTGCCAGTGGATGCAGTCGGTTGTCGGTGTGTGTGGTGCATGTCTGTCAGCAGGCGGTTCTAATGGGATTTTTTTAGTTTGAAGTTAAAGTACAAAAAAGGCAAGAAATAAATGGTATCAAACAGAGAAGAAGAAATTGAACACAGCGACAGTCTCTAGATAACACAAGTGGCTACTGGACTTTGAAACTATATATTATGTCTGTATTCATAACAATAATTACATTTTGTAGTACATATACCTCGATATGCCCAGTAGTGAGTACATAAGGGGAAACGATTTATAATACAATATTGAACACAAGATGATCAATGGGGTACATTAAATAAAACACACATGAGGATGATGATGATGAGCTATTAGTAAGATATAACAACATTGTTTATTTTACGGATAAATTGCCCTGAGTAAAAACCACTTGGAATAATACGAGGGATGTCATTACATTAACATTAGAATGACTTAATCCATAGAAAGTGATGGTGATGGTGTTTGTGTAATAAAAAATACCCTTCTTTTATATTACATACAATTATTCCAAACATCCAAACTTGACTTTTTCTCATTTTTTTGCAAAGAATAAAAAAGTGTGTATCTTTATGGTTTTTAAAGGCTTTATGTTTCTTGGAAATTACTCTTGAATAAACTCAAAGAAGTGTTGGATTGTTGAATGACATTCCTTCCAGTCCATAATAATAGGTATTAGGAATAGTACATATTGTACACAAACTATACGAAGTAGTCGTGGGTGGAAGGAAGTTGTAGGATGAAAAAACATTCCTTGGAATTTCCTAAAAGAAACTAAGAAGTTTCTTCCAAGAAAACTATATATGTATGTGTATAATATAATATGCGTATGAAATGTACGAGTTTTGGGATGATACTGTTATATAGAGTGCATTAAGTTTCGAACGTGGTTTGCATTTTGCATTATTGTTAGATCTAGAAAGTAGTTTATGGACGGCAGGCTGTACTTTTGGCTATTGTGATTCTGTCTAAGGTAGTGGTTGGTGATGATGGAAGTTATTATGAGGTTTCTTATAAGTTTTCTAAGTGGTTATAAGGCGGAAGTTGTTTGAGTAGTCTAAAATTCAGTCTGTATAGAGACGAAGAGCATGGGCTATTATTAAAATAGTATGCACACCGACTGCTGTGCCGTGTGCGTTGACAATGTGGACATATGACAATAAAAGTGAGAGTGTTGGAACTATTATTGGTGGTAGAAGGAAGGAACGGAAATGAGTATCCTCATTGACCATCTTAAGAATTATTTCTTAAGGAAATACTTCCACCTTATTGTCAGAGAGGCTTTCTCCTGCATTATTCCTCGAGTGAAAAACAGGATGTGTGGCTTTCACTCTCACAGCATGAAATTTGGGCACACCACTCAAAAATATTGGAATAATGTGGTTACTTTACAGTTAGAAAACCAGGCGATGGAGGCAGAATATGGCTTCTGTTTTGTTATTCTCCTATGATTTTAGCTGGTAATGCGAAATGCAGAATTTTGACATGGCTTTCAGACTTTTCCTGAGTGAAGAGGCTACAGTCATTTTTATAAATAACCCGAGTGAGTTGAAAGTAGGCTGACCTGAATATGCCGGAATGAAGATTGAGACAGAATAATGCTTGAGGAAATGAGATTCTGCCCTACTCAGATTTCTCTCTGTGTAGAAACGCGCTAAATTATTACTCTCAGACAAATTTATGCAATTTTTCAGTAGAGAATTTTTGTATTTAACTAATTTGACCATTTTTGATAAATATTATGCTAGAAGTAAAAGTTTCGATCGGGTCTGGTAAAAAGATTTATAAATATACCCAGATATATATACTTGCTTTGTATATAAAGATAAAACTGAATGGAGGTGAAAGTACAGATCATAATGTAAAGAAATAATAGAATAAGTATAAGGAGAGGGAAATGCAGACAAGACTATTTCATAAATGGCCTTCTTTGCTATCCTAACATTCCTTAAAACACTAAAGGCCAAGGTAGACCTTTGGGAACAAGCAACTCAGCCGGCAGAAAAAGACAGCATCTAATTCTTCTCACATTTCTTCATCTCTTCATGCCTTTATTCTTAAAGGACCATTCACAAACTATGACATTTTATTTGTTTGCACATTATTCACTAACTTTTTTATGCAGATATATATTTATAAGTAGATTGAATACCTACTTACGGACGTGCATATGCATACATTGATATATCTACTAAATACGTGTGGGGTGCTTAAAGCATTCAAATTTCAAGTAAAATCAATACTGCACGATGGAAGGGGGAAATAGTTCAAATAAGGAAAAGAAGAGCTGAAAGTCCTCATTTTTAGATTTCTGCCGTTCTCTAGGAAGAATCTGCATAATATTCACCCTATCTGCATTTACTTTACGAGTGCATGCCAATAAGAGGACCTAAGCATCATCACGAATGAACATCTACATGCTTTCACTGTTTACACTTTCTTATATGCTTAGAACATGGAGAAAAGTGTGGCAGGAGTTTTTCAAGGGAAAGTAAATCCAAGCAAAGGTGGTTTGTCCTTAATGCATTTTATATCCTTGTGAATTGAATCAGATGAGGCTTTCTTCTTTGTAAGTAGACGAAGAGAGGAGGTGATGGTTGCTCGTGGTTGTGAGGAAAATGGAGGAAGTTGAAGCAAGGACAAATATGTTGGCATTTAATGACAATTTACACCCTCAATGGGACAACCGCCTCATACCACATACTTATACATACTTACACCACCGACTTACGTACTTTCCTCGTTTTCTTCTTCGTCATCATCAAATCCACTTGTAACTTCAGCACTTCAAATACCTCGAGGTATTACACTTTACACATTGGAATACTACCATACGAAGAAGACTAAGAAGGAAGTACGTACATATGTAGGGGTACAATGTGTACGTGTTTTTTCTTTACAAAAGACAAGAACTTTTGTCTCTTTACAAGTTAAAAAAATCTCGGTTTAAAAAAAAAGTGATTTCCGCTCCCCTTCGACTAAAATCTTATAAACTAGAATATAATAGGGAGGAGGAAACATACATTGTATTGTAAATTGTAACACGAGAAGGAGATGAGATTTACTTTGGGCTTCCACTTTCCCATATATACTATTATTGGAGTCAGAATTGAGAATACGGCACAAATCCTTCTTTAAAGGAATGTCTCCTTTGTCGGCAAAAGGTTTGCGTGGATTCTAGTCTTAAAGGAGATTCTGGATGGATGGATGTTCGTAACATTTCTAAACATACTGGTTACTTTACTACTACAACTACATGGTAAATTGTAACTGCTGACTGGGACAGAAGCCACACGGGTTCTTACCCGGTTTCTTTACAGAGCAAAAAAACATGATGGTGGTTTGATATTTTATAAGGTTTAGGCTGTGGTGGAAGCTGAGGTAGCGGAATGGAAGCAAATTATCTCATACCAATCTGCCAACCTGTCACCAATGACATTCGATCGTTTTGCTGTCTCCTCTTATCTTATTAAAAAAGGAAAGACATTCCAACACACTTTTCTATACTAGTGATGCAGGACTAGAGAAGTTCTAGCACTGAATTTGAATTGGATTTAACTTCCTTTACTGAAGTCAGTTGAAGCAGGGTCTCCTATGATATCAAAATCCAAATCAAACCTTCCAACAAGACTTTTAGAAATCTAAGAGCGTATTCCTAAACCCTCCAACGATCCACCATCCAATTTAGAACATGAGAAAGTAAAGCACATCGGAATCGACGAGTAAGTCAAATATAAAATCACAAGTGTCCTTCTTTTAAGTCGGTTCAAAGACATATGTCCCTTTTGCTCAAGTACCTAAATTCTACACGTTAGTATGCCTGTATAGTATACTTAAGTATTATTATTATTATTTGTAAATTCTACAACCAACTCTTTTCTACTTCCGGGTTGACTACTTCTTCGGTTTCGGGTATCAGAAAAAACGAAATTCAAAATCGACATGCAATTACAACTATTACTATAATCTGCAATGTTTTTTAAATCCTTTGAAAACTTTAGGAAAGAGATTTGTTGCCTTTCTACTTCTCTCAGGTCGTATTTAAGCAAGTTGAAGAATATTTTAAGGAAAAATGTTCAATGTGTCAGGATTTATCACAAGTATGTATTTGAGGAAAGTTGGAAATGAAGGATATTATTTTTCTCGAAAGAAGTTTTAACTTGTTTCCTCACGATCACTCTCTTATTACTTATTGCGTTCTAAGATTTTTATGCTGTGGGAAGTTGTCTCAAAATGAAAAAGGGCTTCTACTTATTTTTAATCATAGACACGTTCTCTTGGGTAGGTCAGGTGGGTCGCTATGTTTGTTGGTGATGTATGTTGAACAGAGGAAACAGTAGGATGTTGAACTAAATCTTGAAGCATCAGTTTCTCATGTTCCTTTTCCTAAAAAAGTTTTTTGTTGTAAAAAACCGGAAATCATCGAAAGATCTGGTCAGAAAAAGGGAGGAACACCCGGAGTTTGTTTTACTACTTGAAAAGAAAAAGAAGTAGAGAAGTAGTTAGAATTAGTACAGTTAGATATAATATGTTACATGATGTTAGTACTCCTCAGCCGCTATTGCTATTACTAATGTTTCTAGCACACCCAATTATCTATTTTCTACATGAAAGAAGTTATACAAGAAGAGAGCGAATATTATTGGACAAAAAGAGGCGAAAAATTGCACAAGATTGCAAGAGATGAGATCGTTACCACCAAAGATCTAGCAACTTTCTAGATTCTGTTCTGGGTTCTCTGAATTCTTCTTGAATTCTGGACCAGGAAGAGGAAGTAGGGCGGAAGGGGCTTAAAGGAATGGATGGTCAGTTGGTCTACAAATTTCTAAAGGCCATTGTTTTGCCAAGATTGATAAGGACTTCTTATATGAAGAGGTTAAACACAGAAATGTTGATTTTTTTAAAGGTTGAACCTGTTTTACTAAATTTTGTAAAGGTTTAGGTATAAAACTTCCTAAAGAGTAATTTGTCCTTCAACCTATGCAAAACAAGTGAGATGATAACAAAAATGGATTGTTGGAGATATCGGAGGAGGTGTTTGGTGCTTTCTCTTCAATAGAATATATTTGGTCACCGGGATATTGGAGAAAGGAGAAGTGATGTGATGGGCTGTCCCGTGGTGGTTGTATGTAAAATATACTATGGCATGACATTATAGATTGCATAGCTTGTATTTGTAGGTACTATAAGCTCAGGTAGTCTTGTGTAGTCCATTTCATACCACAAAAGCAATCAAGATTAAAGTTGAGAATATTTTGGACGGAGGAACATGAAGAGTTATGTATAGCTGACTCTAGGGCCTGATGGGGTCACAACACGCAAAGATGTACTTTAGCAGTTTGGCTAACCCATCCTTATTCTCTATCCAAACTTGCCAAATGAGAATTTATTATTCCGTCTGTTTCAACTCTTTTTGCATCTACACACTGGTCACATTATTATCATAGCAATCTATGTCTTATACACTTCAAATATTCTTTCCTATACATCTAAAAGCACATAAATAAATGTACTCTTTTCCATTTGAGGATATCAACTCAAATACTCAAATCTGCTACTTTCTCAAGAAGAGGGAATCAGGTCATCTGATGAAAGCATCTGCCTATCCGTCTTTCTCCAGAATGAAACTCACCTTGAGTGAAATTACACGACCCATGAGGGGTTCCACGAACAATTCATCCTATTATTATTATATAGACTGTTTCACACAGAGATAAACACACGCACATTTCTCCTCGTCTAAACTATTCAACTTTTGTCATGGAATGAGATTTGGCTAAGTGAATGAACACCATTGAGAATTCATAGAATCGGAAGATTAAACATGAACTATCACATAATCACTTTTAATTCCCCTGAATCCCTTGACTAATAACTCTGGGCTAATATTTATTATAGTATGAGTCTAATCTCAATCTGACTAGGTTGTAAATGATTTGATTAGCTCGCATCTAATTATTCATTGGTGTATGAACACATTCAATCCATCTCCATCGACCATAGTCCAAGTTACCGGAATACCTGGACATGAATATTTGACTATGAAGGATTCAATAAACCAAGCTTTATTACCCGGCCGTGGAGATAGTTAACTTGTAAATGAGATTGGCCGATTGGCGATTAACTACTTAACTCTGCGTGTGCTGTATAAACATATTGTAAAACCATGGAAAGACTATTTCAGGGTGCATTAAAGGTATATATAAATGTGTATAGCTTATTTTTGGTCGGCAAAAGTAAAAGGAGTTTTGTGTGTTTTGTTCTCTGAACGTAAATAAATGAGTTTGGGCATTTCGGTTGGTTGTTGATCGTGGTGGTCAAGTAAAATAGAAAAGTAGTAGTACCAGTTGGAGAGTAATTCTTATGGTGATTGAATTGAATAACCCATGGCTCCTTTCTACTCCAGGAAGCTGTCACCCCCCGGGTGATGAATCGACACCCTGAATCACCATCTCCATGTCTATCAAACCAACCGGCCACCAAATATATAAACACACAAATACTATTTCCTTATTTCTCAAGCAATCAAAGGGTTATAAGAGTTTTTAGAAAAAGAAGGTTCTAGTAGAAGATAGAGAAGATTTCTTGTAAATTGAATGAAAAATGCTTTGGACACAGAAAAAGAGAGGGGGGATGAAAAGGACTTTGAAAGAAACAGGCTGATCGATCATCATGAAAAACTGACTGTGTCAAAGGGTTGAACACATTTAATTAATGTGGCCTTACTCACGTCACCCACCACGAGTCAGACTGTAACACCACCGTTTGCTGACCAGTGACCATTACATTATGTTTCAGGAGAGAGAGGCAGCAGAAATGTAGACGGGACGGGAAATGGGAGTTTGTTGTACATATTCCAGAAATTCATTTTGACGGCGTCAAATATTACCTAGCAAACCACCCTATAACTTTTTATAATACCAAAAGGGATCGTTGCATCTAATAGTGCTCAACTAATTTAAATTGACTTGGCTTTTTTGAATAATGAATAGTAATGTTATAATGCATCAGTATTATTAGCTTCTGCTTCTATTAGGAATTAAATTTGAGTTCACAAAATTTGTGAATGGCCTTTCCTCTTCATGGTTTCATGACCGGAATGGATTCACTAAAACGAGGAGATAATAATATGAATTTGTCCAGCAACCAGTCACTCTAAACTCCATGCTGACACCACCACCAAGTAAACCAGAAAGCTGGACTTTATATTCCTATTATACCAAGAGTCGAGACTGTACAACTTGGAATGGTCATTTGATAACTATAAACTTGGCTTACCTTGCTTCGTATGAATGCAGAATTTGTTCGTATGTATACATCCTACTTTTAGTGAAATTATTTTCCTTTCCTTTATAAAACAGAGCAAATATTGTATTATAGCACAAAAATAGATCCTTTACTCACATATAAATGTGTCCAACTTTCAACTCTTTATATAAAGTAGTCAGTCACATTTGCAACGGATGATGGTTTTCAATTTAGTTTGAAAAGACAGAACATTTCAACATTTTCAAGCATTTTCTCTAGAATGACTAACTCATATCACATCATGGTTTTGGGTAATTGTGATTATTATTATTTACTGAGCGGATGCACTCTGAAGCCACTCCCAATAGCTTTCGAACTTTGCATGCACATGTAAATATATATGCATTAATACAGAGATGGTTTATAGAGAGTCGGGTTAGTCCATAGTTTCTACAGTTGAGAAATTACTTTGTAGCTGGTCCTCTGCAACTTTGTTAATCGTGGTAATGAACCATGAATAGCAAGGAAATGGAACTTGCATCTCCGTGTAAAATGTGTAAATACTAAAGTATAATGTAAAGCTTGGCTATAATATAATGAAAAATTCTATTAGAGATATGTATGTATATGCTAATGGAGACAGTCAACTCAACAGTAGGATGGATATAATATACAAAAACGAGAGTAGCATCATTTTATTATTGAGACTTTTCGACGAAACTTTTGCTCTTTAAAAAAGGGCCGGTCGGGTTGAGTATCCTCATAAGGCATAACGCATAACAAATCCGTTTTTATGACTTTTTAACGTCCTCTAATATTTCACGTTTACTCCACAACCTAACACAGTACATAACGCCCTCAGAATCATAAATTCTGTTCAACAAGCATACTTAGCATATGCATATAATAATGTAATAATATCTATCTGTCCATACCCATATGCCAACAAATTGCGAAAAGAAGAGAGCGAGAGAAGCTTTTTCAGAGTTATTTTTTTAGAATGACTCCTTAGGCATTTTTTAGATGGGGAATCTAAACTGGAAGCTTTAACTCTTTAACAAACGAACCAAGCTCTTCTTCAAAAAGAATCCCGTTCTGATTCACTAAATGCTTAATGAGGTATAACTGAATTAAAGGAATGTTTTTTCTTCCTCCTTTAATGTCTAAAGGGAAAAGACAATCTGAGATCTCTGACTATTTTACCCTAAAGGGTTAAGTCAGAACTATACACTTTAGAATAGCTCCAAGTCAGTTCTATTAAGTTCGTGTGACTGGGTGACTAAGTGCCTACACAGTAGTAGCCTATCTGAGACTTTAAAAGACAACGACCTAAGCTATTTATATAGCCCTGGGAAAATTGCACAAAGGTGAACAATGAAAGAAACAAAAAGACCTCTAAGCTTAGAAAAAGTGGTAGTGGTGGTGATATTGTATATAGTTGTAGTAGTGTAACTACATTTTTCTGGGTGAAAGCTTGAGGTTTTTTCCTTCAAATTTGACTGATCCGGCGGATGGGTTGCTTGGCTGGTTCTTCTATTTTTTCTGGACTAAAACATAGGCAATCTGAATCATGCAGTATAAAAAGTGAGTTTAACCTAAACACACACACCTTGTTTTTGCCATACGTGCGTGTAAAGATGTTGAAGCTTATAGAAAGGTTGGAAGTTAAACTGAATGAGGAAGAAAAAGGATGAAAAGTTGAACAACTGCGTACTGTTTCTCTTTTTGTTTCTATTATTGTTTAGAGCTTAGAAAACAAAGCTAACCATACTAAGTATGTACACAGTACAGCTATATACATATAGCATCAAGTTGAAGTACGAAATGTAGTACTTGAGTAAATGTGAGTTGAATTTGGATATTTTAGGTAAGGTAGGATATGAACTAGCTACACTTGAAACCTATGCAAATAACCTTTGCATCTATTGCAACCTATGGAACATACAGTAGAAGTTGATATGATCAGGTTTAAAAATGTTAAAAGGTCTAGATTGGGTTCTACATATATTCTTCTGGTACATCTGTGTATGGGTGATCTCAATTTGAGATCCCAACAGGGTGCAGGATGTATTCCACGAAACTCGTTTCCCTTGGCTTGGCCGACTTTCCCTTGTGGAAAAGTTGATAGAGTTAAAAGACTTGGCATTGCACTGCATCCCGGAGGTTTTTTAGCCTCGTTCTAAACTTCCTTACTACTCAGCCCTCTTTCCTTCTATTCTTTTTCTTCTTCTTTTTGCCAAATGTCTTAAATGAAATGAAGTTTCTTTTCAAATCCTCTCATCTGTCTTTTCCATACTTCCTATCCGATCTTATTCTATATTATAAAAACTATGTGAGAGAGATACAAAAAAGATACATGGAGTAACAACTTACAAGGTAGGCTTTAGACAGGCACGTAGGTAGGTAACCACCACTAGATACTTTCACCACCAACTTCCGTATTCCTTTGTACATATCTGTCTGTGTATCATTCTCTGTACTTGAAGAAGAAGGTAGTTCCGTGGTTTTTTAAGAGTTTGTTCGAGTTTGCATCTTTCCTTGTACAGATTACATTTGACTTTGAAATGCTGTACTCAGTCAAGCGTATTTTTTAAAGAAGAAAGTTTTTTCTGTTTCAAAGAGACTCTAGACTCAATTCCATACATTGCGATTGGACGAATGCTCTGTTCACCCTATTACCCTGTGTGTACCCAACTACCTATGGTGCCTATGTATTGTTTGTATGTGGATATGATTGGAGTGACTGCAGAGTTTATGGAACTCGAACATCTATTAAGATTACTAACTCGTATAGAAAAGTCGTTCCGCCCTATTGGCCTATATATTACAAGTTTGGGGTAATAATAAGTTCATTACGTTTGCTACATTGTAGAGACGCTGGTGTTCTAGTTTCTTCTCTCTAGCTCGGGGCTTATTGCCTTATTTCGCAAATCACAAGAGTCGTGGGAAGTTGGCTGAGTGTGCACATTGCAAAATTTGCAGACAGTTGCTGATGTTATGTATATGCAGATAATTCTCTGAACATTTCGCCTCCATACATTTTCATAAAAACTTTAACTTTTTATTGTTATTATTGTCTTCTAGCTAAGAGACGACATTGTCGAAATTTAATATTTCTTAAAACCATTTGGAAATGATAGGAGCCGGAGAAACAATGTTGTTTATCATTTGATTCCACTTGTGCTCATTATTTCATTTTTGTACAAGAATATATGCCTTGTGTTAATTTTTTTTGTATCCAGTTGTGTAGAGAGTAATTGAGACTTGAGATAGAAGAGAGTACACATAATAAAAATAATAATAAAAATAATAATATTATTATCATCACATAATAAATATATGATGAGATCCCAAAAAGAGAAAGCAAATCTGGCCATTTCAAGTGTTGTCTGCAAGCTTACATTATTATATGCATTTATGTACTCAGCTCCTTATGTCTTAAATGTATACTGTATAGAAGATATCTGCAAAGAATCTGTCTGTCTATATATATATGTAATAGAATGTTTGAATAAGCCTGAAGGAAGTTAAGGACAGCTGCCTCTATACTGTTCAAGAATATCGAATCTACTACTTGGTTCTTTTTTCACGAGCTTCGAAATTCTAAATTCTATTCCCTGTTTACACATACATGTCGTTCATTCCATGCAAAATGTATCCAACTACCGACATTCTTATTCTCTTAAAATTTTACAAAAAAAGCTACGAGCAAAGCTGGTACTTACATACAGAATGTAAATAACAATAATAAGACTATATCTACGCATTATTACAGTCTGGTAGATAGGTTTACAAATTTTGGGAATGGTTCACTTTTCAGCAAGAAGCTGGTGAAAGTCTCGTGGTGGATATATTTATACAAAATAAAGTCCCACAAGGATATCAGATATTATATCTATTGAGATTGTGTACTATATAAGTAGTTGAGTCGGAGATGAGATAGGCCATCTTGATTTGATGCATATTTCAGCAGATTACTTCGTCACTCACTTATACTATCATGAAATTCCTCCACTTTGCAAATGTTGCATAAGAGATTGAGATGTAGGGGATTCGCATCTTCCTCAAAATGTTCAGACAATGACTTGCACAAGGCACAGCTACTACTGCTAGCTATTTCTATAATAATACGAATCTATTCTATTCTGCTTATAATCTAACGCGTGTGTATGTGCACTGTGTACAGAAGGGCTCTTATAAATGTATAATACAGCTTCTAATACTTTATACATTATATAAACCTTTGAAAAGATAGAGAGATAAAATGGATGGAGGACTGAGAAGAGTAGTGGAAAAGCTAGTGGTGGTGGTGGTTGATGGTGAGATATAATCTTGTGTAAAATAGCAAGGCAGAATAAAGAACATAAATTTCCTAAGTTCGTTATGAACAGAGAAAGTTTAAAAGCAGTCGAGTGTTCAATTTCCCATCATCGGCTTCAATACCAGTTCAAAATCTTTGCTACATCTAGCCGTCTGTAAAAACCTATAGTGGGGGTGGCTATATGCACCGTTGGATAGAAACTGCCGTACTCCTTTCTTCGCTTTCATAACCTCGCTTTTCTGTCCTTGTTCTTGTTAAACTCCATTGTTTTAATGGATGGGGGTCTTGATGAAAAGTGTTTAAAAAACTTGGTTTAGAACAAGATGGTCCAAACTACTGTTTCTTGTTTGGAGTACTCCAATAACTTAAAGAGTTATGATGGACATTCTAGATCCTGTTTCACAGATTTTCAAAGAAGAAAAACCTGCTGGATACTTTACCGTTTTCTTTGTAATTTTTCTTCAGCATGTATATACATAGCTACATGAGGGTCTTATAGAAGATAGATAGTGCAACAATTTCCTGGAATAGTGGACAATATGTCCTAAAGGCTTTCTTCGTACAAATACTTGCGTTCAACTTGTGACTAGACCTATGCACGGTGTAGATAAAGCTAGTTTTCTACGTGCTGTTTTCTGTGGATGTTCCTTAAGTAAAAATGAAATCTTGTCGATGTTCTCAGATGAATGAATTCCTCATTGGAGGAATACAGGAGCGACCCTGAGGGTGAAAGCAAAAGGAAAGTTGGCAAGTCGGCTTGGCTACATAATAATCGGAGATAGCGAATGTAGTCAGTAGGGACGACAAGTCTTACATACACAAATCCCACAAATTCATTCTATTAATTTATATCTAGTCTAAGGGGTGCCTTACAGTCCAAAATAAATTCAATTCAATATTCCCCGTTGTTCTCCAGCTATTTCTCATTCCAAGTTCCAAGAATGGCCAATCAAATCCTGATCTAACTACACCTACAGCAATTTAATACAATTCCTATTGCCAAAACCAATCTAAAAATAATTCTCATTTTTGTTATTTGACCCTTTTAATAAAATTTATTGTAAAATGGTAAAAAGTTTCTTGTTAACACCAGGTTGCTAGCTTATTTATGATTGAAGAACACGGCTTGAATGATCTACCTAATAGGTATATATAATCGAACAAAAAAGTTTTATAAGTTAGAAAGGATCGGTTGAGACATAGGTTTGTGTACATTGAACAAGTGACTTTATATCCCGTGGTGGTTTGTAAACACTATCAAAGACGTTTTTTTATTATTAAGTACTTTCACCGGTTTCATTCACCTCTGCCTCTGCTACATGTAAAATGTAATGTGTGGACATTAAGACATTAATATAATATAAGTCTGTACTTCCCAGACTTATTTGGAACTAGACTTGTTCAAAGCCAACTTGTTCAAACTGTTGGGCAAAATTATAACATAATACCGTGTAAGAATTTAGAATAGGGCAATCCATTCTTATTAACTCGTCCTGAGCTTGTGGCTAAACTTGTTCCGTTCTCTCACACACTTCTGACTTGTAGAACCAGCAGAACTAATGTTTATGTACTATTATGGGCTCATATTTATCCACGGAATTAAACACAAGCACACATTATGCACTGAACAGTATTTTGTATTGTGTGTGCAATATATTACATCCGACCAACACTGGAAGAAGAAAACTGTGAACTGGAAACTCATTCGCAAACTCATATGAATGAAATATATGGGCTCATATTATTATGTATTATGCTACTGGAGAAAGGAAGGAGTTGAGTACATATTTAGATTAACTGGCTCTGCTTCTCTCGAATGTGTTAAGTGTGTGAAGAAAGCACACTACTTCTCTCTACTTCTCTCCATGTGTATTTTTGTCTATAAAGAAAAGAAGCAGGTTTTTTTTGAACATTCAACATTTCTCTATGATAATTTATTGAGGTGGATTTCGTCCTTTGGCCTCCCTGCTCTAGTGTCTACTGTTGTTAAGATGAGATAGAAGCTTAGAAAAAAGAGGATGAATATATATCCGTTAGTGGGAAAGAAAAATATGGAAATGTGGGTTGGTAGGTTACTTTTATGGATTGAGAAGGGATAAAATATTTAAGTAAAGGTTTCGCTCTTTTTTTGGGTGGTGAAAGCAGATAGGAGATGCTGGCTCTCTGAAAATAGAGTGAGGAGAAAGCGGTGGGTGAGAGATTTGTATTGACTGAGTGAGCCTATAGTTTAAAGTATATATAGTGTAGGAAGATGTAGCCACAAAGCAAGCAAGGTAGGCATCTTCTTGATGACAGCTGAAGTAGCACTTTTATATATACTCGAGTAACTGAGAGAAGGATTTGATCGGCCACTACGAGGAGGATTTGTTGGTTCATTTGCTCTCTTGGACTCAGAACTCAACTTTAAAAAGTCCTTTCACCAATCCTGAATCAAAACCACTACTTTACTTTGGTCTAACTGGACTTTCCAGATTCTGTTGCAGCAGCACAAAAAGGGTTGTCCATTCATTCTGCTTTTTCCATTGTTTTTGAATTCTGTTTCAAAAGTCAATACTGCTTTTCTACCTTGAATTGCTATATAAAATTGTATTGATACGAACACCTTGGCATTGTAAAATGAATTAAATCCGAGTTAGTTATGTCCTTAAATTCGTATTAACAATGTCAATGTCCTACATGGATCATCCTGCAGATGCTGTGTGGTATACGGTGGGCGTCCTAGATCTATTGGCATACATTATATCGGAGATTCTGGATGTGAGATGTTTTACAAGGAATTTGTCTACAAGACTGAGAATAGTTATGGTTCGTAATGCTGGATGCCTTCTGGTTCTACTAAGCTATATTGAATATAAAGGAGGAAGAATTTGCTGAATCGGGACAACGGCATTGCGGTCACTTAACCCGGGGAGTCAAGTGTTGGTTTCACATCTATGCTTCTATCAGAATCGTCCGTGGTACAGGAAAGGCTGAAGATTGTCCCTTGTAAGCTGGATTACCTCCTAGGGATACATCTCGTGCACTAGAGATCTATAGGGAAGCCAGGGACGTGTACAAGTTCAGGAAGGGAAACCACATGAAGATTAATTAAGGAAATGGTGGAATGGGGGTTGTAATGAGTGTGAATCAATCTTAACGCAATTTTTCAGAGTGTTATTTTCGAGTGTGGAGCTGAACTAGAGAAAGTGTCGTCTCGTGTCCTACCGTCCTTTCCTGCTCTTCGTTCCGTTGGCTAGTTTTCTTCTATTGAGCGTGACATTTCACCATTATCCATTCAAACACTTGAGCATAAGGGACACTCAAATCTACCAACCACCACCACTTCTACTACCATATCCTCAAGTAGATCAGAAAGAACTGATTCTCTGATTGTGAATGAAGAGGACTCACCCTTCTTCGTCTTCTAAAGTAAATCTGAAAGCCGTAGGGTTCGGCATGTCATGAATCCTGATTCTTGAAAGACAGACAGATACAAATAGGATGGGAAATCGGGATGGTGATCAAGAGATGAGGAGCATGAAAGCCAAGGCTCTGGTGGAATCTACAATCTAGATAGCCTTTTCTTCAAGCTTTATGATCCTCACTAACTAAAATGAATCACTTTTATCAGCACCTCTTATCTCACACTCTCACACTAACCATGAACAAAATACATATATATTCTGAAACTCAATGTTAGGTCATAAATGTTATCCTGACATGTATTGGTTTATACTAAAGGCTTTAGTCAAAATTACTCAGAACTAATGTCAAGTAATGACACGGAATTTGTCGTAGGCAAAGAAAGGTTTGGCAGAATAGCAGGCGTTTTCTTAGGAAATGTTGAAGCCTGCCTTATTCCTTAGCCTGCGACATAAGATATTAAACATGAGATTTGGTTTGCTGCGGTGGTGGTTGGCGTAAGTTATCTGAATGAATCACCCTGTGAAAGTTTTGTTTGAGGTTTATTTACTCGTCTGAGATAATAGGTTGTAAGTAAGGATATATTGTGGATGATGTAGTAGTTGGTTGGATAGATGGAATAATTTTGTAAGGTAGGAAGAGCCTTTGTGGGAGACAGGATGCTCTTCTATAATAAACCTAATGATTGTTCACCCGTGTAGTAATACACGCCAATAGTTAACGAAGATAAATTGTTTTACACTCCCATTGCATTTCCACACTTGGCTAATTATTTATTCACAACTTGTGTGTGTCTCTCTTGTCCTCTATACTTTCTGTTTGTTGTGTTTATAGAAGAACATCCCCCTGTCCTTCCATTATCATCATTTCTAATTCGAATCCCTTTCCTCTATCTCTGCTATCAACTATATTTAAATTTGCATTTACAATTTACATTATTGGGACACTACGGGACACAGATTAGAAGTAGGAGGATATTAGTTTGTAGTAGAATTTGAACTAGCCATGTACTTTCCTCCTACTTCTTCATGACTTGTATGAATTTGTTGTCGGTCCGTAGGATTTTGGTTGGACTCGTCTTTCCACATGAACATCATGAGTGTTAGGGGTGAGTGAGTGTTATCTCGTATAACGATCATCAAAGTAATTCCTGGTTTCGAACCGACTCATCTACTCATGTGGAGATGGGCCTTAATGAAATTTGCAGGACTTACCGATGGAGAAAACTACTCGGGCTTTAGCATTAGAAAGGTTGGTTGGTAGGTTCTAGGTGTAGAAAGGTATAATAGTACATTATGATGAGACTATAGGACATTCTGACTGTTGCTACTTACTTACTTTAGTTAATACTTACCAGCCAAAAGTGCTTTCTCTCTACCATCAACTGCAACTTTAATTATTGATGCCTCTCCTGTAATGAGTCTCTAAAACAGGAAAGCAACTACACGAAGGTATGTGGGTCGATGTGTAACATGGGAAAAGTAGAAAACTAGACTCTAAAATTACTAGAGAAAGTAGAAATATAATAAAAGACCAGGTAAAGCAGAGCTAGCAGAACTGTAATCTTTCCAAATTCCTAAAGCCTTTTCTAACGAAATGATTTCAACTTTGGAATAGGTGCTCTTAAATGTTCAAATGTTGTGTTTCATGTTCCAAAGTCGTTTAAAACGAAATGATATGATTATTTCTCTTTATTCCTTTGTTTCTAATGAATTGAAAGCCTGCGGGTAGAAAATGTCCTGTACACTGTACACATAAAGCATCTTAAGATTAAAGATTTTTGATTGCATCTTTCTGGGAAAATAGTGACAGAAGACAAAAGCACATTCATTGATATTAAATTATTTGAGAAGTTGTCTATCGATTCATTGGCTTAATTTTTAATAATTGATCAATGGCTTTCTGGCAATTATGAATTATAAACAGGTTTGGGAAATCGACCTGCACAGTTGCACCAAACAGTCTAGCCAAATTTTTGATGATTCCAAATGTCGGGTTGTGATTCTAAAAGTACATAAAATGCTTGAATAATATAATCACATTCCACATTTTAAGTTCTAATAACCTATTGTCTTTGTAAATAGGTTGTTGACGTTGCAATATAATCGATGAATTTCTTCAGTTGGTTACGTTTTGAGTGTTGAAATTGGACTATCACAGCATTATTGTTAAACGAATTCTAGGCGTCCCTCTAGAATCTAGCCCTAATCTAACCCTCCAGAATCCGTCGAAACATTGAATAATCATTATCATAATGGAGGATGGAAAAACTTAAAATATCGAATTCTAGGCGATTAGTCAATGGAGAATATTTTGTCATTACTGACCGAGTTTAAAGAGTTTTATTAATTTATTCGGTCCTATTATGAGTGAGCAAAATAATAAAAAGGATATACATTAATCAAAACTGAAAGCGGAATCAAAATGTTTTTGCTTCCAGTTGGGTTTAATATGCGTAAGAAAAATGTTGGAGAAAGCAATTCGATTTCGATTCAACGTTTTGTACAAGGATATACACTTTTGGACCTAAATCTTTGCTAAGAACTCAAAAGTTGGGGTTAAGAAGTTGTGTATGCTAAAATATTTACCAGCACGAGTAAATAAAGTATATTTTGTATACCTTAATCAAAACAATGAACAAGATTTATATTTTCTATCAAAATCAATCAACTTATTCATGGCTGCAGTACTATATAAAGTAAAGAATATAAAATAAGAGTTGTTTAAAATTGAAGGTAAATAAATGTCTTGATGTCTTTTGACAATCCCATTATGGGGAGACCACTCATTATTCATAGACCACTCAACTGTATTTCTAACAACTTGGAACGGGACCTCAGCACCAAGGCCCAAGAATCATGAACACTATTCGGTTTTACAACAGCACGTCTGGGACTCAATCCACCCAGTACTCTTCAGTAGTACTATAGTTTCTCTCTCTTGGGGCCATCCACCTTGAATGTCCTACTAGAATCACCAAGTAGCCCAATCTTTTCCAAAGCTTAAATATTACATCTACACAAATACTCAAAGGTTAAGCACCTGAGGAACTTGTCATAGACAGAAGGAATAATAATAGCAGTTACCTAGAGTACCTTATCAGCACCACGTGTATATTTTATAACGTGTGGATGGTCCCATTTGAAGGCTTTTATGCTGTAGTAGTGGATACTGTTGGTAGTGTGATTGTGATTCAGTAGTTGTCGGCCTTAGTTTTCTATTCCCTTTTTCATCTCTCTTACGACGATTGTCAACTTGTGGGAAGGAGACTAATCGATTCCCGTCTTGATGACAGATCCATTCAACTTCCCTGACATCAGTAGACATCAGTAGGGACATACAGTAGGGAGAAAATTTACAACTGATGTCCAACCTGTAGACGCTTATATGTTTTCAATTGATCATCCCTTCAAAAATAACCACATTTCTACCTTGATCATCACAACTGATGTCTCATCATGTCCTCAATTTACTTATTTCACTTATTCAGTGTCAATCTAACTGACACGCATCCCAGTTCAGGTGTTAGTTTCTGATCTTCAAAAATACCAAGGAAAAAGGCTATGTAAAATGGCAATGGTTCACACTGGGGGATTAACATTTGACATTTGCAAAAATAAGTGGTACACAAATCTATTCGATTTCTAATGCGGTTATTTACCTTTTCTAATGCCGTTATTTCCAAAGGATTGTCAAAATCTTAAAGTGGCTAAGTAACTAAGTACGGTCGTTTTGTACATCAGGCATTGATTTTCTCCGAATACTTAGAAATTATTGTCATTAGTCATCATAAGAAGATGGTTTGCAAGGGTTTTAGTTGCGATTAGTATCACATCACTCTCGAGAGTCTTGAGTGAATAAGTTGGTTTTTTCGGTCGTGGAAAATAACGAGTGGGTTTGTTCTAAGCAGACTTTCTTCCCATCCAGAAATAAAATAATGAGGTAGAGTCGCTAAGCTCCTTTCTTCATTTCAGAAGGACAAGGACATTAATAAGTATGGCTTCTTCGATCTTACTTATAAACCTATAGAGTAGATCAATGTGTACCATGGCAGGCATTATATTTATGCATTAAAAGTATTGAAGGTAGAAACTTTGATATTCAAGAGGAGGATTTGGAGATTTGGAGACAGAAAATGATGAGTGATTTGTTCCGACTCAACAACCAGAATACTAATGCCTTTTGTTTCACTTCGAATACTAAATTCAATCAGCAGTAGTTTTATACAGTTGTATATTGAGGTAGAAAAGGTGGTGGATATTTTCTAAACTTGATTGAAGATGAGAAAGAGAGCTTTTTTGGTCTTCGGAATGAATCCAAGGAAGTCAACTGTCTTTTATAATTTCGGTTGCAGAAACTCATTTCCTTCTTTTCGCGGAAGAGGTAGAATTGATAATTCATTCCTAATATTTATTAGACACTGAAAGATATTGGTAGTAGAAGTTTGTATTGAATCCTCCTCTCTTTTTACATATACAGAATGCCATGAAAAAGAAGGGGATTTTTAAGCTATGTACTTGTTCTTTGTGTCTTTTAAAGTTTTAAAACTTATAAGCATCAGGCTAAACTTATATAGAGTGGTTTTTCACTTTGAAAAGTTCGAAGTTCAAGGTGGTTCAAATTTATTGAATGAAGCTAGGCTAAACTAAGTTAGAGACAGAAGAAAAAGGAGATAGTATATAAAAATAAGGTTTTTGGCTAGAGGTAATAAGGTAATGTGAAGGAAATGGAATCCTCGATTCCATTAAGGGAGTTTGTAAGTTCGAGGAAGTTTTTCTAATATTTATTTAAATGTATATCACTCACATGTCTCATCTATTTAATGGGCTTGAGGAACTCGTAAAAATAAATTGTGAAAACACAGATCGATTTCACGGATTTCAAACTAAAGAAGCAAAATCTTCTCTATAATATAAGAATTCGTTGGAGGACGAAAGGACATGTTGAGGTTCCTCCTGAATTCGTGACGTCCCTTGCTTTTGACTTGGGGCATGTCCTAACATTTTGTACGATATGCGATAGCGATATGCAATCCGCTGATACAGAAACCATCTTTCAATATCTTATTATGACGGTTTAAATAATGTGATACTATCTGTTCAAAAAGATGAAGAGGAGGGTGTTGCGTTACAGTTTTCAAGGACTTGAGGAAATGTTATGAATGTACTTAGGAGCACGAAACAGGGATGATAATAATCTCTTACGAATTGAAAACACAGATCCCCTTCTACTATGTATACTTCGGTTACAGGTTACTTGGTATATAATCACTTGGTATAAGGTTACTTGGTATATCGACTTTTAGTATAGTGGCCTTTTG